>CAJUYH010006726.1:0-19331 GCA_910591685.1 Galerucella tenella
TACATAATAATATTGATAATTAAATAATTTTTGGTATCATTTTTTTTATCATTTGATGATTCCCATAATAATTTGCAATTACATGTCTGTGAAAGTAACTATCCCACAATTAAATTCCATGGTTTCCAGGTTAATGTCGACATAAACTAACGTCTAAGCATTTTCAAAAATAGTAAAATATTTAGGGCGCATTGTATCAAACAACTAAATGTCTTCAATGATAACTGATGTCACAGGTCAGTCTAAATATCAGTTATCATTAGAACGAGTTTAGGTGTTTGATACAACAGGCCCTTAGTATACCAGCACTGTACATGTAAAGCGTCCATCAGAAGGCATGTAATTGTTCAATTATTTTAGAAGGTTTTGTAAGAAAACATATTACGGAGAGAAGAGGTTATTAAAAGTTCCTCTACATCCAGTTTTGGATAGATTTAAATAAATTTATTTTAAAATATATACACTTTATGCAATATTATCTATTAACCTTACAACTTCTGGTAAATTTTCTAATTTTTCATACAATTTTTGACAACTCTCTAGTTCTGAGTCTTGCAAATTTTGTAGTTTCAAAGGAACATACTCAACTTCTGCACTAGTAATTTTATAACCTATTTTTTCTAATTCTCCAACCACTTGGTTCAAGTTAGTTTTACCGCACGTAAATTGTATTAAATTGTTATCTATTACTTGAACATCCTCGGCGCCTGATTCTATGGCGTGGTCTGTGGCTTGCTCTAAAATATCTGCTTCAGATTTATTAGCAATTGATGGGTGCTCTGCTTCTATACAACCTTTTTCATCGAATAAGTGTAGGCCACCACCCTCACTGAATTTTGACCTAAAAAATGCAATTTAACTCTTAATTTAGATCTAGTTGTGCTGAAACAATAACAGATACTTCTGGGAAGCTTTAATCAAAATAATGCAAAAGCCAGAATGAAGCTGTATTAGGAATTTTGACAGTTTTAAAAGGGTAATTAACTATGCACCTGTGAATAAATATATTATTGTTATTATTAACAACCCTAGGGTATAGAGAACTGAAAATCAGGTCCTCCAAAATAAGTTATTACTACTTACTGATGCTTTTTCATAATTGTACTTATTGCCATTTTGGTTATATGTAACTGATTAGTATACAGTTCACATAAAATGAAACAACTTCCTGGTCCCCTGAAATTAAAATAAGTAGATTAATTTCTTATGTGCGAATAGTTTGAGATCAACAGCATGGATCTATAGAAGTTATTATGACAGGTCTATTAGCTACTTTCTGTAGCTACATATAGTTTATGTATTTTAAGCAAATATTTATATCGCTCTTCATGAATTGGGTAATTTATCAGGTGTTATAGCCTACACCTTATATTTTATGAGCACATGTATTTAACACAATTTTTTTTATAATTAACTGTTACTTACTTGATCTCAAGAAGATACTTTTTGTTTTGGGACTTATCATTTTCACAACTTTTTAATATACTTTGTACAGTAGCTGCTGGCATGCTTACTCTTTTTGTTTGTTCCAAAATCTGACTCAATTGTATGTTTCGTTTGGGATCAGCTGATCCTCCCTCTGTAAAACATTATTATCAATTTTGCGGTAAATGAAATATACTAGTTTCTTCCCAGCTTTACTTGAAATTCAATTGTTGGGTAAATTGTACCTCTATTTGTTTAAAATTAATATTTGGCTATAATCATACAAAATATATATAATCTAATTTCAACATACCTACCTTGAACTGCTACTTTAATCTGTCTTCCTAGTTTTGTAAAAAGTCTAGCTCTTTCTGCATCTTTGGCACCTTTTACATGCCGAATGTTAGCCCATTTTGAATGACCTGAATATCTTTTAGGTAACAATATTACATTTTTTATGCACATACCAGCTGACAATGGGATTGACTTTGTAAATAGTTGCTTCAACATTATTAAAAAATTAATAAAATTCTCGACAATAATTTATGTTATGACATTGTACTACATTTTCAGAGGAAAGGAAAGAGGTTATGTTCTCCTTTTTGTTCTTCTTTTTTTTCGATTTGTATGGCACTAATGTCACTTTTTACTAAATAATGTTTGAAACATTTCTTATCCAGTTAATAAGTATATAATCAGCCGTATTCCGTATCATGTATGTTATTTTTAACGATGGTCCGTTATGTTAAAATAACGATCGTATTTAACTATATTGTTAACTGTTCTGTGATTCCCTATCAAGCTTCATTAACGATATTGTTAAAATTATATGTTAAAAAAGAAGTAAGTTTTGATTCTCACGAAGCGAGATGGAACGATACACCTTCAGTGAATGTAAAAAGAGATGGATTCGGTCCCGTTAGATCCGTCAAAGTATAACCTTTATATAACATACCATCAAAACATATGACAGAAGCAGGGACAAGGGTCATCTGACAGAAGTGCAATTTGTACAATATAACGCGAGGAAAGTTTACATTCAAGTGTACTTAATATAATTATAAATGGTAGAACAAGTACGCCTTCCAAAAACAACAAGGCCACAGTATGACATGCTGTTGGAATTTTTAGAAAATCGTCCTATTGTAATAAGGGGGAAGAGCAAACCATGCGAGATTAAAATAATTAACAATTTGTGGGAACAATTTGCTAATAAAGTTAATATAAAAAAAAACAGGACCATCCAAAAGCAGCCTATTATTTATGTTTGGTTTCAAAAAATTACAAATCACCACGAATATATAGCAAAAACTGATTAGATTTTTGACATTTGTTCCACATAACGATATCGTTAAGTCATAACAAGCTGTCAAACTGGTCCAGTTATTTTAACGATGATAAAATAACGATTCTCGTTAACATAACTATGAGCATGATGATACAGAATCGGTATTTTTAGTCATATCGTTATATTACATAAATCCACACTTAACGATGGTCGTTAAATAACATAACGTGATACGGAATAGGGCCGATTATGTTATTATTTTATAATACATAGTACAAATTACATAATTAGTTTAGTTCCTCAGTAAAAACATAAACAAGTTCTGTGCCAGCAGATTTCTTTTCGTGAATACAACTTACTGTGGTCCTCAAATCATAGATGGCATCATGATTCCCATACATTACGAAATGACAATAAATTGTTGAAAGTCATAAAACCTGATAACCGGGAGCGTTAGTTTAATTAAAGGAATCCATGATAGTGAATTCAATATGCAATGCATTGTTTGTCTAATAACTAACCTAGCATAGCAAGATGAGTGTAATGACTATTTGTATGCAAGTGAAAATCATAAAGAATATCCATATTTCCTCGTAGTCCAGTAAATAAGGGTATCAACCTTGAGAATAGGTCGGGCCGGTGTCATTTTTTTTTTAATTTGTAGGTATTGATGTGTACATTAACCTCTCAAAATCTCATATATGGCGGAATGACCGCAAGACCCTGAAAATCGCCCTGAAGAGCCCAAAAATCCATTTTCCCAACTATTTTGGTCCATATCTCCCAAAATATGGCACCTAGAGATTTCGGATTTGGACAAAAATGAAGATCAGATCAATGCCTACAAAAATGGTCCCTATCGTTTTCGTCGTCAATTTGGTGGTTTTCGAGATAACGGGCCACAAACGCGCGCCGTATTTTTTACATCTGACCTGGATCTCGGGAGGCGCTCTCAGCTCCTTAATTTCTGAGCTTATGGACAATTTTTCTAATTACTCGGGTAAAAATGCATATTTTTTTATGATTCAAAGTTTATTTGAAAGGAGAAATCTGCATCTATAATATCTTGTCACTGGTTTTTTTTTTGGGCCCCCAGAATTTTGGGAATTCCCGCCAAAGCAAAATTTTGGTCGATATTTTGACCCCCCCTATGAATCTAGTTGTATTTTGTCTATAAAAAGTATTTTGACCGAATCCTTCCGAATAATGGGACTTTGAAGGGTTTCGAAGACACTCCGGGGGATTACATAAACATTTTTTCGCGCATTCCAATAAACCACGTGTTTTCGTCAGGGCGGTTTTTCTGGATTTTCGGAGTTTTCCGAAATTTTATGGAAAATCCCTGAATTTAGGGATAATGGATCCTTTTATCGGGTTCTGATACACCTCATTCGAAAGCTTATGTTCTCCCCTTGTGAACGGTACTTTTTTTTCATTTCAACTCTTTTAGTTTTCCGGAAAATCTAGAGAATCTCTGCCCCCCTGAAAATCCAAGTTTTTTTTTCATGATTACTTTCTTTTTGTGGTTTGAATTTTTGAGAGTGAAAATTACACCATATTGAAGAGGACATTCTGACCTTTCCGTCAATATATATATCAAGTACTTTCACGCGTGTATATCAAAACAATTTGTTTGAAAACTTTCCCAAAATAACTGTATTTTTCTTGTATTCTAAGCAAGGCAGCACCTATATCGCACGTATTTACAAGTGCAGCATTGGCTCGCGAACGAACTACAGCCAGAAGAATGGGGATGGAAGCATATAGGGGGTGCATTATTGCCGGTACAGACGACGAATGAGCCGGCACATCCGGACTTGTTGAAAATGATCTCTTGTCGGTGTAAAATGGGCTGTACCACGCTATGTTCATGTAAGAGAGCAGGACTGAAGTGCTCGATTATTTGTGGTTCATGTCATTCAGGCCCGTGTTCTAATTACAAGGATGAGGATGAAGATGTGATTGTATCAGCTGATCAAGCAGAGGGAGGGGCAGAAATTGGTGGAGGTGAAGATAGAGAGCTAGAGGAGCAAGAGGAAGAAACAGAAGGCATGGATGGAGAGGGGGTTGATGATGTCAGCTAGCAACATCCATCTGAGATAAATGTGTTGGAATGGTGATGGATAGATGTCTAATTGTTCATGTATGATCCAATTCTCATATACTTTCAAAAATAAATCTTATTTTTCAAAAACTTTTTTGCCGAATTATTGAAAATGACTTGCCAAAAATTGGCAGACCTCTAGGCTACATTGCCGAAGACCTAAGAGCTCCAAGGATCAGGCCGAGAGTACAAAACAGCGTTCTCAACTCCAAAAATTTTCAGGAAACAGATAGTTATTGGGGGCACCTTCATTGCCGGGATAATTACGTGAGGAGGGAGAAAACTAGTGGCGCCATCTACGATTGACCCTCGAAGTTCAAAAAATCAAGATACGTGTATATCCAGTCCCCTTGGCTCACACATTGGCTGAGAAAATGCCGTATTTTTATTTTCCAAGCATGATAATTTTCGCGACCCCTTTTTTGCAATAAATATTGGTTTAGCGAGAAAAACCATCGGGACCATTTTTGTAGGTATTGAACTGCTCGTCATTTCTATCAAAACCGCAAATCTCTAAGTGCCATATTTTGGAAGATATCGGCCAAAAACGTTTTTGGGCTCCGAGGGCCATTTTCCGGGCCTTGCGGGCATTTCTCCATATATGAGATTTTGAGAGGTGAATGTAGCCATCAATACCTGCAAATTAAAAAAAAATGGCATCGGCCCGACCTATTTTCAAGATTTGGCCTTGTTCTGGACTACCGTTACTGGACTATCGGCCCAGTAACCATTTTACCATTTACTAAAATATCTAGCATAGAACATTATAGTTCACAAAATGTCGAAAGTCTGAAGTGATATACTGTTTTATTATTGAAATTTGGATTGCATTTTTAGCATGTGGCAGTGATAATAAAAAGTGGATTTCAAATTCAATCTGAGTTAACTATAAAATAAATGTGTTCACTAGGCCTCCTTAAAACATATCACATTATTCTAATACAAAGTTTAAAAGATCCAGCTATTTCAATCATATTATATTTTTGTTCATTCCATCAACTTCTATATCCAATGTTAACTAATTCCTCATCTCTGAAGATATCCACGGACCTAGTTACATTATACGAATCGGTAATTCTTTATTTAATTCACGTACACAGCACTAGTAGATTAAGTCTGGAAATTTCTGATAAAAACTCTGCATCTCTCTGGATGTAATATTTAATCTGGCGTCCATTTTGCCGTCTAGACAAATAGTCGACGCCAAAGAGCTGCGACGCCACATAGAATCCGACGCCGGAGAAAATCCACTAGAAAGTATTGAAAAGTTTCATCGGTACTTGAAATTAGTGTCGAGTTACGTTAAAGGGCAGTAAATCCTTTAATGGTTGAGACAGATGGTTTTAGTACAGCATATACAGCCATTTTTCTTCATTGTCTTTTTTGTGTTACAAAACAATGGAAACAGTTACAAGAATAAAACTACGAATGGTATTTAAAAACAGCACAAACATATTATCTAGAAACTATAACGATATTTAGTATATAGTATAAAATACTGTATCAATACTTACTTACATTTTCACACGCCGTTTGTAATATGACGTGTTAGACACTACACTCTCATCGAACTTGAACTGACCTGTTTTATACAAAGCTAACCAAACTTTTTGGCACGTTCGAGAACATCCACTAGTATAAAATTCACTTATTTTTGAGTACGAGGACTCTTGAGCGTCTTCTTGTTGTGTACTCCTCCACAGTCCGAGAACTCCTTAGAGCGACACTCGAGCGACGCTCAAATTACACCAGCCCCGACTCGGTTAGAAATCGCAACGGTCAGTTTGGTTTGAATATTTTGTGGTTAGAATTTAGATTGGTATTGTTACGAACTCACTAATTCCGAAGCCGGTCCTGTCGCAAACGATGAATTCGACCTTTTCTAGAAATGTTCTTTCGCAGGTAATATCCAGACTGTTCTGGAAATGTACCAGGCCATACAATGGTTTATCGCGAAGGTTCTAGAGATTCGAAAAGGAGGATATATACGTGGATTTTCGAGTGAGTCGGCAGTTGTTCAGTATACAGTGAATCGGTACAGTTTCAGTATACAGTGAGTGAACAGAAGTGGATATAAATAGTGTTGAATATAAATTGGGACAATTATAATACGGAGTGTAGATAAATTAATAGACATTAAGTAGTGTGTATATAAATTAAGATTATTATAGTGTGTAAGTGTTTCTTTAATAAATCCATAGTAATTAGCCATAGTGAGTGTATAATTTCATCCCACGTTAAAAACTGTTTAAATAAATAAGAAAAACATTACAGTATGTATGACTATGAATGTTTATTAAATTTTTAATTTAAAGATGAGTTAATTTCCTTCTATTCAAATTTAAAATATTATTAAGGTTATTTGTGGTAATTGGCGTGCCTAAAGGGTTTTTAAAATTTTTCTGTTTAAGACTCTTTGCGCCAGATTCATTATTGTTAGACCTAGGCTAGTTATAAATATCCTAAAATTCATCTGAAACTTCTTAAAATCACTTATAGCTGGGAAAAACTCCTTCAGAGTAATCTTTACACCTTGGATGTGTTCTTTTCCGCGGTTGCAACTTCGACTCAATTTGGGATATTAAAGAGATTTACATTTCATTATCCGACTCGCTTTTTGAGTCGGAATGTACCCTTCAAGCAACTGTTGTAAGCGCAATCAATGCGACACGTTTTTTATCCATATTATCTACTCCACATGTTGGGTTCGCGGTTCTTTTAAATGAAATAAATTCTTTGAGAAGGTGACTTTTAAATTAACTTTTAATTGACAACTTCTAACTAACTGACAATATCAATTATTCTAGTTACAGTAATAATAAAAACATAAAACATAGTCTCCTATGTAAAAGCGTTGTAAAAGGATGCACAGCGTGTTCCAACATTCTCCGGCCCCAAGCTTATTCCTCGACTAACCTTACTGGAGCCTTCAGAATCCTACCAAACCTCGATCTTCCAACTTCTTCTTCACTTTTCTTTTCTGTTTTCTGGTTCTTCTCTTTATTAACTTCTTGTCCCTTTTCCGCAGTGATGACGTGCTTACTACTTGATTTTGTCGATGTTCCCAATTCCAATGGATAAATTCCTTGGAATGGTCGAATTAGTACTCCGTTTTTAGTTTTTACTTTCACAACACGACTTATTCCATCTTTTCCAACATAAATCTCTATTATTTTTCCCATTGGCCAAAGAACCCGTTTTAGATTGTCTGCTCCGACCAAAACTACGTCACCAACTTTGATTTTCTCTGTCTTCTGCCTGTGACCTTTATTAACTAACTCTGCAAGATATTCCTTTTTAAATCTCTCACGTAACAAATTTCGAATATTTTGCAAATAAGTGAAACGCCCTTTTAAAAATAACTCGTCTACCTGGTCCAAATCAACAACGTCACCCGAAAAATCTGTTCCTGCCGACTGTATGGGCCTTAAAAACCTTGCAGGACAAAGAATCTCCCAATCATCGGCACTGGAAACATAGGTGAGTGGTCACTCGTTAATTACTGCTTCTACATCGCATAGTACAGTGTATAGTTCAACGTAATAGAGCGATGCTTTTCCGAAAGTTCTTTTACAACCCGTACTAATCTCTCCCACCATCCGCCCCACCACGAAGCCGAAGGTGGATTAAATATCCATTTAATTCTTTTAAGACCTGAAAAATTTTCAATTTCCTCCCAATTTAATTTTTTAAACAAATTATCACTGCCACGAAAGTTTGTCCCGTTGTCTGAATAAATAGTGTTTGGTCTACCACGTCTACTGATGAAGCGTCGTAATGAATACAAAAATGCTTCTGTTGAAAGTGATTTAACTAGCTCAAGATGAACTGCTCTGTAGACTGCGCATGTAAATAATACAATCCATACTTTGCTGCCATCTTTTAGCAGTAAGGGTCCTGCTAAATCAACACCCACAATTTCAAAAACCCCAGCGTCATTTATTCTGTTTGCAGGTAGAGGCGCAAAAGGAGTTTCAAGTGGCTTAGATGTATGTCTTTTACAATTTACACAGGCAAATATTATGGAATTTATCGTTTTACGGGCTTTCAGTAACCAAAACTTTTCTCGGATGACTCCCAATAAAACTTTTGGTCCTGCATGACAGCTATTTTCGTGTTCTTCTATAATAATTTTCTTAACAATTTCATTTTTACTTGGAAGGATAATCGGGTATTTAAAATTTTCAGTAAAATCGCCAAATTCCAGTCTTGTTTTTATTCTTAAAATCCCATTACTGTCTTTAAAATACTCAAATTTACGCATTCCTTTCAGATTTTTACCTAAATCTTTCCTTTGCACTATTCTTAAAAGATATGTTTCTGCTCTTTCAAGTTCTTCTGTGCTAAGATCAGTGGCGTAGCGTGTCTTGTCGGGGCCCCGTATAAAAAATTTGTTTGGAGGCCCTTATATGAGGGTAAATATTTTTCACAGAAGAAAAAAAATATTGTGAAAAGAAATATTTATTTATCATAACATAATTTAACCATTTTACAAATAAAAATCAAATTTTAAATATTCACTCTCCTCGCCTTTTTTTCGGCAAACTGATTTATTAAATCATTTATGGCTGATGATGATTTTAGTTTTTCTAAAGTTTCTGCCTCTATGGACAATAGTGAGAGGTCTGACAGCCGCACTTTTTTTATAACCTCTTCCCTTTTCTGTTTACTTTTTCTTTTCTCAGCGCCGCTGGGATAATCTCTTTTCCTTCCAGTCATTTCTTTTGCAAATCGCTACTAATACTGCTAAACCAGAAGAACAATATTGTTTGTACTGAATTACAATGTAATGCACATTATTTATCTACATAAAGCGCGTAAATAAACACTGTACTGCACTCCGTGGTTTAACATCCAATGCACACCAAAAGACTGCAGTCTCTAATAAATATTTTGGCTAGAGCAAATGTGCTGCCATCTGTAGTTGTCATGATATATTAAGAGAGAAAATTGAGCAGAAATCTATCAATTTTAAGGCGGTAAATTTAAAACTTCTGCCCATTTCATTTTTTTCAAAATCATGTTTTGAAATCTCTCAAGCGTAAAGTAACAATTTCACTTTTGAACGCACGCTTAAGGCGGGAAAAAAAGTAATTGCTTTATAGAATTTTGTCTTTTGTAAAATAAAATAAATTAGAAAGTTTTTTTTTTTCTTACACACTTTGGGGGCCCCGTATAATTGATACGGCAGATACGGCGGTAGCTACGCCCCTGGCTAAGATGTACGTATTTGTTTCTTCGTTTTGCTTCAAGGCATTTCTTACTTAATTTGTTTTTTAAATTATTACCATATCTCAAAATCCATCCAATAATTCTTTTAATTTTGTTATATTCTGAAACTTGGTTTATTTTCTGCCAAAATACTTCATCTACTGAAGTCTCTACTAAATTTGAGCATATGACATTTTCTTGTTCTTTCTCAATTTCTTCTTCTGTAGCATATATTTTCCCTTTTGGCCATTTTTCTTTACTTTCTTTTAGCCATTCTGGACCTTGCCAACATTTTTTCTCCATTTCCACTGCAACCACGTGATAAAACGTCGGCAGAATTCATTTCTCCCGGTACGTGACACCATTCATCTGCTCTGCTATATTTCCTTATTTCTTTGATCCTATTTCCAACAAAGGTATTCCACAACCCCTTTGTTTTTATCCAGGTCAAAACGATCATGGAATCGCTCCAGTAAGTAGTTTCCAGGTTTTTGAAATCTTCTACTTCTTTAACCGTTTCGACTAGTATTACTCCTATTAAAGCAGCCATTAATTCGAGTCTAGGTAAAGTAACTGATTTTATGGGACTAAGGGCCGGTTTTACAAGAGAGATTTATACTAGGTATAGTTATACTGGGTATAAAGTTATACCAAAATTTATACCTAGAATAAAATTAGTTGGTTTTACGATGCTTTTTTACACCGGTATAGCAATTCTTACTCCAAGAATTGCTATACCGGTGTAAAAAAGCATCGTAAAACCAACCAGTTTTAAACTAGGTATAAATTCTGGTATAACTTTATACCCAGAATAACTATACCTAGTATAAATCTCTCTTGTAAAACCGGCCCTTAACCTAGTTTTTGCTAACAAAAGCCTAATAAAAACTGAATTTTGATTCTCAAACCTAAGGAAAACACAAGCCGCATAAGACAACTTTGATGCGTCTACAAAAACGTGAAGAGATTTTTGTGTTATCATTTCTTCATCTTCTACATTATTTATCAAATATCTAGGAATACTACAAAAACTTAAAAGATCTACACTATTCAACCAATTTTCAAATAGTTTTTTTAAATCCTCAGGCAATTTTTCATCCCACGTAAGTTTCAAGCTCCAGGTTTCCTGTAACATAAGCTTTGGTAACAATGTAAAAGGAGCTATGAAACCAATGGGGTCAAAAACTCGCTGAGTTGCTGATAAAATACCCCTTTTTGGTCTAGGAATGTCTTCAAGTGAACCCAAATTTTTAATTTCGCATTTTAAAATGTCGCTTGCAAAGTTCCATTGTATCCCTAGAATAGAAATGATTTTAGTTTCCTTGTTTTCCTGGTGTACTAAACTATCATTATTTGGTTCATTATAAGTCCACCCCCTTAAATCAAAGTTTGCTCTTGTCAAGATATCTTTTGACACCCCCATAAATTTTTCCAAATCCTTTTCGTTTTTGACGCTATAAACACAGTTGTCAACATAAAATGCATTTAAAAGTTGTTCTGCTGTTTCTCTAAATTTTGTCTCGTTTTTCAAATGTAAATTTAGTGTAGCTGCTAAAAGAAACGGACTAGGTTTTAACCCGAAAACAACCCTGCAATGTCTAAATATTTTAATTTGTCGTTGTTCGTAATCTTTCCACCAAATAAAACGCAAATAATTCCTATCTTCTTCGTTAATACTAATATGTAAAAATGCTTTTGCGATATCTGCTGTTACCCCTATTTTATGTAATCTAAATTTTAGAATAAGTGGAATAACTAGCTTTATCATATTAGGACCCTTTTCTAGTAGATCGTTAAGAGAATTACCGTTCTTATCTTTTTGTGACGCATCAAATACTGGCCTTATTTTTGTTGTGCTACTTGCTTTCTTTATGACCGCATGATGCGCCAAGTAGTGGTGTCCATCTTCATTTTCATATTCATCTAGCTCGACTTCTTCGATAATTCCCATTTGTTCCCATTCATTAAATATTTTGTTATAATCCTTAAATTTATTCATTGACAGTAAAAACGCTTTGCATTTGAAAATAATCGATTTTCCGCAAGTTTAAAATTTGACGTAATATTGGGAAAACCGTCGACCCATGGTAGAGACACCTCGTACCTGTTTTCTTCATTCATTCTGGTGCTCTCCACGAATTTTTCCAGTGTCTGAATCTCCAATTCTTCCTGGCATTTTTTCTCTGCTGGTTCTTTTATGCCCAACACGTCTAAATTCCATAAATTTGCCAAAGAAGAATCAGAAAAATAAGTAGAGACAAACAAATTGTTTTTTATACAGCTTTGTTGACCCATTAGGGTCCAACCAAAATTTGTACCTACATCTACTAGAGAATCATTTAATTTTAATATGTTTCCTGTAAGAATTTTTCCGAAAATATCTGCTCCTATTAATAAATTTATTTCAAAATTGTTAGAAGCAATGTCGTTTATCACTATGTTTTTTGATTTCAACTCTTTAATGATATTTACATCGTTTAGCTTTGGTATATAATGACATATTTTATTCTGTTCAAGCAAAGACATACCAATGTTAAAAGTTTCTTCTAAATTTTGAATATTTGCTTTAAATAATCTATGAATTTTTGGATCACTTCGCAAGCCGCCAAACATTCCCTGAACAATATTTTCCTCACCGATTTTAATAAGCCCTAACTCTTCAGCGCATTTTGATGAAATATACGAACGCTGTGAGCCGGTATCTAGCAGAGCCCTTAATGTTTTAGATCTATTATTATCAGAAACAATTTTGACATTAATTGTTTGAAGCAAAGTTTCTGAATTCACCGTTGTCATCGTTTGCTCAATTTTTTCCTGCCTATTTCCGTTATTTTCTTTCTCCTTCTCATGCAGATCAGGACACATAAGAGTGTGATGTTTTCGCGCGCATTTTATACATTTAACTGTATATTTGCAAGTTCTGAAACTATGATTGGGTTTCAGACACGAGAAACAACCTCTTTTCTTTGCTATTGCTGTCTTTTTCTGTTCCAATGTCATTTTTTGTGCTCTTATGCAATCCTGACTGTTATGAGTGTTTGTATCGCAAAATATGCAAGGAAAATTGGGCTTACCTTTGGGGAAAGTATTTTTTACATGCAACATTTCTACAGAGCACCTATCCGTACCCATTTTGACTCCATTGTTCAAAGAAAAACTGGTTTGTGCAAGCTTTATTCGCTCGTCTGCTTCCACTTCGGCTTTTAGGAACTGCAAAAGACCCTGTAATTCATCGATAAATTTATTATTAGTTAAACGGTTTCGTTCCCAAATTTTCAACAATTCGTGTGGTATAGCTGACTCAACCAATGGTAAAAGCATTGCGGCGTATTTATCACTAGTCACACCCAATGTTTCCAGCGCCCTGAGCTGTGTCTCTAATTTATCATACAAAGTAGATAAGGCCATACCTGTTTTTTCCGGTGAAATATGTTGATTTAAAACTAGGCTTAAAAGTTCTCTTACATAAACCTGAATTAAAACTTCGTCTCGTGCAAACCTAGTTTTGAGTTGGTCGATGGCAAGCTTATAGTTGGTTGCTGAGGGTGGGAAACTTTCTATCAAATTTCGGGCTGGCGAGTTTTCTTCGGTGGATTGGATGAGGTACTGAAATTTGTCTTCATTTGGCAAATCTGGATCTTCATCTATTTTTCGAAATTGACCCCAAAAATTGATCCAATTCTTGACATTTCCGTCAAACTTTTTTATTTTTAATTTTGGCAGGTTAAAGTTTTTTGGTGTGTTCATTGTTCCTTTTTTAACCTCCATTTTTACTTCTTTCAAATTTTCTAATAAAAAATTGCATTCGCTTGTATATTTTGTTACCTCAGTGCAAAATTCCATTTCTTCTATTATTTCTTCATTAAAATCTTTGTCGACCCGGCGCGCATCCATGTGAAATACAAATTAGACACTTTTTCGAGAAGGGGAAGGGAATACATCTCTTCACCTCAAATTGACTGACTTCATGGGATTTCTACTAGAGCAAAAAAAATGATCATAATTCAACACATACCGCTTCTCCACCAACTGACACAGATCAAAGTGTAAATAAAATATCATTAAATACGGAGCAAGAGAATAAGAAAAAAATTGTTAACCTAACTATTATATAAATTTTCATGGTTATAAATGCAAATAATTTTATATTGTGATATATTCATGTAATCTATTACAATGTATTCAGCTGAAAGAAAATTAAGACCATTTGACAACGCCGTTAGGAAGTATCACCTGATCCCAATTTGTCAACCTATGATATCTAGACATAAGCTCCGACATAAGATCTTAGTGTGTAATTTTATAAGCTTAAGTGTCAAACGAAAATATTAATGCTTACGAATATTTCTAAAAATTGGCAAAATTTAAGTATTTTCTTCCGGTTTTTTGTGTGAAACAGAGTGACATTTAGTTCAAGATAATAACCTTTACTGTTTAAAGTGAAAATATTTATCGTGTAATAGCATGAGTTGGTGTTGAAAAAGTACAATTTTTTGAACTAAAATCGTGATTTTTGAAGTAATTACTGGATGATCCAGCGAAATTTTTGTTTTAATCTGCTTTATTTAAGGTAAGCTTTCAAGCAAATCTAAAATTAACATAAAATTCCGAGGGTCGCGAAGTCTACCAGAACCTTCATTTATCTTCTTCTTATCGTCCGATCCTACCTTCTCAATTTCTTGGAAATGTTTTCTTGCAGCGTCTTTGATTATTTTTCTCGTTTCATAGACTGCATTTTCTTCCTTTTAAATTACCAGGGATGCCAATAATGTTGGGTTCGCGGTTCTTTTAAATGAAATAAATTCTTTGAGAAGGTGACTTTTAAATTAACTTTTAATTGACAACTTCTAACTAACTGACAATATCAATTATTCTAGTTACAGTAATAATAAAAACATAAAACATAGTCTCCTATGTAAAAGCGTTGTAAAAGGATGCACAGCGTGTTCCAACACCACATTTAAAATAGAAAAACTTAAAAGTTGAACAGTAATATTTAAAAATGTATGGTTATAGTTAACAACCACAGAGGTAAATCCGTTCGAGAACTCATTCGATGGAGCGTCGCACTACGATCGCCCTTTACCCCCACCAATCAAGTGCAAAATTTCAACCAGTGTGACGTTCTCGAACTCCCTCCAGATGACCAAGCGGACATCTATTGATAACACGCTTTACAGGAATCTGTCAATAAAATAAATAAAATAAAATGCCAATTGACAGTCCCGTTGAGATTTATCCGAGCACAAAGGTTCAAGAGAAAACATGGTTCTTGTTAAGCTCACTCATAGTTTCACAAAATTGTGAGCAATAATCATGATCTTCCTCTTCAAGTTTGGGATCGAGATGAATTTTATTGGCTTTCAAAATTTGCCCGAAAGTAAGTTGAGTCCAAATAATTCTAATCTCTTGTACTAAAAGTTGGATCTGCAACAACTTGTCCTAAAACCCTACACCGCTTTTATTCATTCTATGGGTTTTAAATGTACCGTTTTTTATTTTAGTTTTATAGATCCTGTTTGTCATCGCCATTTTGGAATCAATTCTGAAATGTAGTTACGATCAACGTGTCTGTTTGTTTTGAATAATTATGCCAATACAATAAATTTGTTTAGCTGTGACTCTTAAAGATTTATTGTTTTCGTGGTATACTCTTACAAGTTCAATTGCATTTTCACGGTAGATAAGTACTTATTACTTGAAAATAGTTTTTTTGTCGCTTTGTTCATGTCTCCAAGTAAGACATCGCTTACTTAATTGAGTAGAGTTAGTGCCGTAGTAAAGGCTTACATTGGAATTATCTGTAACTGCCAACTTTTCACTTATGTAGGACACATTTTTGTTTTCTACAAAGTCTGCCTGAATGCCAACTGACTTACAGCACATGGTTCAACTCCAACTGATCAGTTGCCCTCCAGAACAATATGGCCGACCAGTCAAAATAATATGTTCATGGTCATCTATAGTCACAGAGAATTGGGGAGGAATGTACGACAATTGATGTGATCGAGACATCTCCTTTGAAATAAGAATAGACATGTTTTTGCATTTCTTTCAAAAAAAGGTGAAACCCTGTATAACCAGAATTATTTCAACTTTGCATTAAAGCTCCTACATATCGATATCATGAAGAACATTTCCTAAAGAAACCAGCTGGCATAAAATCCTTCACCCTTTATACCGCTGAAATGAGATTCTGCAAAAAAGAGGTCTCATCATTTTGTGCTTATTGTGGCCAATCCTTTTCAATTCGATTCTTAAATTAATTATATTGAAAAGAAAATGAGAGTTCGCTGAGCCAAAATGCTAAATTTAATTTAATTTCGAAAATGAATTAAAAGAAACGTTGATTACAAAAGCAAGCAAAGTTCTGAGAAGAAATAAGAAGACATTCCACAATAATTCCTGTTTAATTGCACGTTCTAATTAAGAAAGCCACCACAGAGTTGAGTTCTGAGTTCTTATTGTGGGTACAGCGACGTACTAAGACTAAGACTAAGAGGATATGAAAATTGAGAAAATAAAATAGATAAAAATATTCACGAAGCCTTCAATTATAGAATTATTTTCAGGCTACTAAAATTATGGGATAAACGAAATAATTTCCCATACTTTCAAATTACGTGTCCAGTTAAATTGAGCAGCGCCGTATTTTATTTCAGTTTTTTACTAATAAAGTTTATCTGATGTATTATGTTAAGATTTTCAAGCAGTTTCTAAGTTTCATATATTTTCATCACTGTTAAAGCGCATGTCTACTAAACAAGAGATCGCGAGTTCCGATCGCCCTGCGGCCCCATGGTTTTTTTTTAAATTTGTTATAATAATATACTAAGCGAAGATATGAATATGAATCACAAAAGTTAAATCAATCAGCTATTGACAGTTACTTATCGCCAACCGTCAGTAAAGCCGTCAATTATCAGATTGATTGCCGGAAGTAAACAAACAGTTTACCTTCCTTTACTTTATCTGCCGCATTTGCGGCAGGTGAAGTGACATATGCAGCAGGTTTTTTTTCTGTGCAGCAGGTAAAGTGACATATGCGGCAGGTAAAGTATTTTGACTTTGACATTACTCGAAAGTCATCATCTGTCAGTGTCACGCTTCTCCCTATTACGGCTCCATAATAGTTTTCTTGCGATTTATTTCTAACAATTTATTGTTGGAACTCCTTTGACTTCAGGAATTAACTTTGAAAATGCTTCAGGGTGTACCTTCAATTTAAATATAACAAATAATAAGTAGATTTGTTCTATATGTGTTGTTTACTTTGTCATAATAAAATATAATGAGATATAGGTAGATCTACCTCAGTTTTTTATATTCTCAATTCTGAGTAGTTGGAGATAAAATTTTGTATGCACCACGTCAGTAAAGTTTCTTCATCGGACTGTTATTCGCCTCGCTTCCCTCGTCTCATAATTTCAGACTCGTCCGATAAAGAATCACTTTACTACCTTGGTACATAAATTATATTAACTTCACTTGTATGTTTTTATTATAACAGATAATGGTAGGCAACCCTTCGTGCGCGAGTCCGACTAACATTTGGCCAATTTTAATGCAGAAATTTGAGTAAGTACTGTATCTCAGAAATACCATCATTTTTTCATCCTATTACATGCATCCCACATAGATAATTAATTATTTCTAGTTTTATACCTCGAAATTTGAAGTTTTGATATTTAATTAATGGTTTGAAAGATATGATTTTTTTAAAATTATAGTGAGTTCTATTATCTTCTTAACATATTGAAAAGATCTGATGGAAAAAATGAATTAACGTTTTTCAATTTCTCAGATCCTTCTCCAAAATGAAAAAATACCCACATCTCTGTATTTGCGAATTAAATCGTTTTTGTATTACTTTTAATTAAATACGGGAAATTATGGGGCGGAAAGGATTTGCTACTTTTAATTAAGTACACAAGGATGTTTAAAACGAAAATATCTTGATGAAGAATCTTTTCTTTGGGTTTTCTTTATTGTGTCCTCGAAATTAACCGGCACTCTAAAAAAACTGGAGTAAATGACATTTTGTGAAGGCACAATAAGTGAAATATTTGGATCAGTTTGTTTTTAATGGTCTTCCACTGAAAAAATGTGTTAATTAATGGAAGAGACGAAATTGAATAAACCAGAAGCAAGTTATCGTTGATGGTATCAATATTTTGAACTAAAATATCAGCAATCCTCATTTTTTTTCAAAAAAATCATATTATTAAGTGCGATATAGTAGAAGGAAATCGTTATCAGTGAATTTGTAAAAGGAAAAAATATGTTCTCTTCTGGAAACCTGTAGGAAAACTAGTATCTGAAAAAAGTCTGCAAACATTAAGCTCCTCATATCTTTCCTGTCCATCCACTAGCAAAATTATGTATGACATTCCTTTCATTTGTGCCATACCTACTGTATATATTGTTCTCTATACCTGAACTTTTTCATTTCATTTCATTTTTTTGTTATTTTATAGATCTTATTTTTTATCCATATGTATCTATTAAAGTTTCATACATCTCTATCTTTCCATATTGAAATGCTTTAATAAATTATTACAATAAGTAATTTGTTAAAAAATGTTAACATGTCACACCTAATAATCAAAAATAAATTCTGGCATATACTAATTATGTTCACAGATATTTTTGTTGATTAATGAAAAATATACAAAAGCTTCAAGTATATGGATGGTCATTCACCATGTGTGAATGTTTGTGGGTTTAATACTCGGTTTAATACTAATAATAGTATTATATGATCTAATTTAGTAAATTCAGAGAATCCATTTTGTGTATTATTAAAATTAAGGTAGTGAACCAGATCATCAATATTAGGTACCAGCATTCTGAAAAAAATACTATTTTGTCTTAGAGGACTGTAAATGGGACATTCAAAAAGCATATGATGTATTGACTTCGGGGAATCCATGTTACAGACAAAGCAGTTTTCTGTGCTGTTACCTGTTAATAATAAAAAAATTTCCTTTCAAAGACAATTTAAAAAATGTTTTGCTACAGGTTAAAAGTTGCACTATTATTTAGGCTATTAGATGTGTGCCGGTATTTGTAAATAATTGTTATTTTCACCAACTAGTAAGTATTATAATATTATATTATATGGAATAACTAGAAACAATCTTACTGTTTATGTTACTATCAAGCAGTTGTTTTCAAATTTTGTCTATTTAAACTGCGTACATTTCTACTCAAATTTTCCCATAGACACATCATTGTGCACAAAAAAGCATTCTTTAACCCGGGAGTGGTCGCTACGCCAACTTTCACGCTATTGGTCGCACG
>CAJUYH010006727.1:0-19330 GCA_910591685.1 Galerucella tenella
TAATACGTTGTATGAATCGTGTAACTAGCGCCCTCTATGAGAGTTAGTTATAAAAACAAATTCATGGGATATATCAGCTTCCAAAACATATTCGTATAAAATTTCATTACAATGGTGCCAGTAGTTTCGGCAAAATCGTAAGAAATGTGTAATTTTTTATTTTCTTCAACGCCCTTTATCTTGAAAACGGATGGCGTTAGAAAAAAAATTTACTAAGCAAACCCCAATTATTTTTCAGTTTTTTACCTATCCTAGAGACGGTGTTACCTTTTTTTGAAACACCCTGTATATATTATATAATATATACACCTATACATAATTAAAAGCCATCTTTCAAGTTATTACGAACACTCTTCTTCGAGTAGAAGAAGAGAGTTCGCCATTTAAAATAAAGATACGAAAAGTAAAAAGAAATTAATTGAAAACAGCCGACAGAGTTTGCTTTGTTTTATCCAATTAAACTTGCCCAAATGAAATGACTGCTGATTTTTATTGTTTTTGCTGTCGAGTTTGAACTTTGGAGCAACAGACGTCTTTTTTAATGTTTGTTAGGTTTTTAAAATTTTTAGTTTGGCAAATTAATACTTTTTTTTCCAAGTTTATTACCTTCATTTCATAGTGGCTATTATTCCTTGATCGAAAAACGGTTACTTATAGAGCTGCCAAGGTGTTATAGAGTGTAATAAATACCGCTGACTTATACACTTACCTAAAAAGCGAAAAATAAATAATTTATACAACAATTTAATTATTAATTGTTTTCACGTTCATTTTAATTATAGCATAATGTCTCACAAGAGCAGAAAATGAGCTTTAGCAGCCCAGAACTATTAGATGCACTAGCAAGCGATGCGATATGGCAGCTGATAGTTAAGGGCGTCTAAACTGTTTCTTGCATGTGTGACACACAACTGTTTTTGGGACTTTAGTTCTTTACGTCAGGTTATGTTTGAGCGACCGGGGGTCACGACGCAAAAGATCTGACCGTTAGGCAGTTACGTTGCTTCGTTATTTGCCTTGCTTGCTTGCGTGCGTGTGCTCTCTCCTGAGTCTCTCTCTCGTTTACGAGACGGTATGCTTCGGCCGGGAATTGAACCCGGGCCGCCCGCGTGAAAGGCGAGCATTCTACCACTGAACCACCTATGCTATATTAAAATTCTATGCAAAGCTGGTATTCGCAATATTGGTGATCTACTTGAATTTGTTCGGATCAATTTTTACTATTATTTCCATGATTTTTTTTGCGCGATTGATTTTTTTGGTTTTTTTACAGCATCGGTTGTCAGGACGGTAGGTTGAGTTAACTGGTTTCTACACAGCTTGTTCAATTGAAACCCATCTTTGGTCCAGGAAAAAATTATTGACAAGTACAGTTACAAATAACTACCACTACAATTGAGGCACATATCCCACTGTTTCACCAACCGATGTATACCCTGCTTATAGAATTCTTGTGGCTGCTGCTGGAAGAATTCTTTCACAGCGTTTTGTACTTCTGCGTCCGACTGAAAACGGTTACCTTTTAACGCCTTTTTTAGTGGCACAAAGATGTGAAAATCGCAAGGCGATAAATCAGGACTATAGGGTGGATGCTCTAATATCCTCCATTTCTTTCGTTGCAGATTTTCTTTCACTAAGTTGGCAACATGAGGCCGAGCATTATCGTGAAGCAGAATAACACCACGTGAAAGCTTCCCTGGACGTTTTCTTCTTATTGCTTGATGGAGCTTGTTCAAAGTTTCATTATACAGGTTTGCGACAGTTGGATATGCAAAACATGCGTTTCCATACACAGCTTGCATTCGCGTATAAATTTGCAACGGTTGCACACCTTCAGCACACAAAAATTGAATGACCGCACGCTTATCACATTTGGACGGATTGTTAACAACAAACTCCATTTCAAAGTCACAAAACTTAAAATCGCTGTCAAATATAAACGAAATAAACAGATCAGTGAGACGTTTGCGTACACTACTAATGTTGGAAAACGTCAGTTGAATGATTACAATTGTTTCCAAGGCTAACCTGACCAAAGATGGGTTTCAGTTGAACAAGCCTCCTAAGTTTAACACGTCGGTAAGTGATTTACTTACCGTTCAGACGTCGAAAAGTAATAAATAGCATAAAAACAATTTCACCAAAATGCAAAATATATTTTAAACTGATCGAGAAGTATAAATGTCACTTTTGACATTTCGTTCATTTCGAAGAAATTTAAATTATTTTATTCGGAATTTATTTCAATACGATCGCGCAAAAAATGGTATAAGCATCTCGAACGTTAAGGGTAATTACAACGTTTGCATGTAGATTCCTCTCGTAAAATTGGACAAAATGATATGAGGATTTAGGGGTCTAGCATATTTACTTTTCGAAATACAGGGTGTTGAAATTTTGAAAACTTGAATGTTTTATTAATTCGATAACTTTAAAATGGATGGATAAATTGATTTGACATTTGGCAGGTTGTTTTTAAATGTAAAAGGGCATATGAGGAGGGTATTGCAAAGCTTGTTCACTGATATGATAAATGTCTCAATCGTCAAGGTGATTATGTAGAGAAGTAACCTGCATTGTACATTTCTTCTGTTAACAAAATCTTTTCTGTATATTCACCCGTATTTCCTTTAAAGCCTATCGGAGGTTGAAAAAAAACCCTCGTACATAATTTTAAAACCTTATTATTTCTCTATGGTATTCGCTATCCTTACAGAGAACCTGCGTAAGGACTAGTGGCGCCTCTTCTGTTGACTTTTGTATTAATGTGATTTCAGCGTTATCTCCAGTCCAGAGTTATTCTCTTGAAACTTCTGGACGGATGATATCTACCTAGTACTGATGAGGCGCAAAAACGCCGAAATCGGCCCACAAAACACATTGTGAACCATAACCTACGCTGATTGTTTGATATTTTATTATTATTTGGGGCGATGGTGATGCCTTTAACCAATTTTTGTAGGAATGCAACTTATATTTAGTTAGAATAAACGTTCTGGATGTTTTGTTTTGGAGTGACCCTTCCATTTTAGACTTAGTTGTGCCTCAACGTCGTTAATTAACTAATAGCATACATAAAAATCAATATTTCATTTTACAGATGATTCCTCAACTTTTGTCGTTTTTTTTATGACATACCATAAAGAATTAATAACAGGCCTTTTTGGTATACAAATCTACCTGCCATCGGCCGGAGGCCACGAGCAACCAGACTGAAGTTAACCTGATTATACGTTCACGGTAATGATAAATGATCCTAACCTATACTTAAAGCAACACCTATGGTACTGTTTAATTTATGAAATTATAGATGAACGGAGCTGTTTAAATTAAAAGTACTGCATATAAATGGTAGTTTTTAGATAGCTCAAAGGGAAGATGCACGTTAAAAATATCTTTTGATATGCTGCTTATGTCTATATAGTCATTAATATATTGACAGAAACCATCTTTATTATTTTAAAATCTACCTTTGTCCAAATTCCTAAAAATCTACATTGGTTATGTAATGCGGCGATAGTGAATTCCACACCAAGGCCCGTATTCTTAAGGGACTAGTGAGAATCTAACCAATGAGATTGATGCATTACGGGTTGCCTGAAACGAGAGAGATTCAATCTCATTGGTTAGATTCTCACTAGTCCCTTAAGAATACGGGCCCAAGACTACCTGTCCCCTTAAGGTAAGCGTTCACTAGACGGATCGGACCGGGTCGCACCGCATCGTAAATTTAGACAATTCCGTTAATTAGTTGGTTATATTATACCCTCTATCATATCTCCTTGTCCTTGTATTATACTCTGTATTATATGAACTATAACAGTAATCATTCACAGAAGACAGTCACGTAGCTATAGCTTTTAAATGGGGAGGGTTTTGGTTTTTTTCATCTGATAGGTTTAGAAGGAGAAAGCTTTATTGAAGGTGCCGCTGAAGGCAAAAAAATCGAGTGCCACGACCTAAAGCAATTTTTCAAGTTTAAGAAATAAGGTTTTTTTTAATTATTTGTTTGACTTGGCTACATCTAAAAGTATTTTTAAATATCGTTTTCCGTTTTGCCCCCTTCTGCTGAAATGGTTATAACCATGTACCTATATATATTTTTTAAAGGAGCCCACCCTTCGCCGGCACCACCTCAGCCTCTTGGGCTTATTGTGGATTCTCCTAACATTCTGACTACAGCCTATTCAACAAATCCGTTCCCTGTATTAGCTCATACAGGTTCTTTACTGGTTGGTTGTAGAAGTCTTCTGGAGTCATTTGGGTCTTCCATTTAGTTTTTGCCTCCTGTGGTCCAGCGTCTCACAGTTGCATAATATGTGCAGAGCTGTTTCAGTGTCCTTTTTGCATCTCCTATATGTGAGGTCTCCGTTATACAGCCCTATTTTGTTCAGCCCCGTTATGGTGCGTAGTTTGTTCCTGCTCATTGAGAGCAGTTCTTTTGCTACTTTTTCTAATGGTTCTTTTATAAATTTCTTCCCATGTGTTTGCCTGAGCGTATTATTCCAGAGTTTTATGGATTGTTCTTTCACCCTCTCTTTTAACCATGACCTAGTGGAGCATCTGGCGATGCCCACAGATGGTTCGGATCCGTTCATCAGTGTTGACGATCCTGCTCTTGCAAGTTCGTCAGCTTTTTCATTGCCAGCGATTCCTTTGTGACCTGGGACCCACTCCAGTGTTACACTGTTCCGAGTCACCAGTCTTCTAAGTTCTTCGCCGCATTCCCATACCAGCCGAGATGTTACCTGTATATTAATCTGGGAGCACCTATTTCAAAAAGTGATAGATGATTGAAAATTGGAGCTTTTATTTAAACAGAAAATCAATCTCACAAAAGTAAATTTAACCTCTACAGCTAAATTATTCAAAGTTGTTGAGGAATCTTTTTCTATATACGTCCCTGGTCGTCCAGAATCCAGATATAGAACATTCAATGGCCATCTTGGGGTGCGTAATCATTTGTGACGTATATGCGGGTTTTGGGTATGTCGTTGATTTTATTTGCTATTTTGACGTTTAGCTAACCTCAAATTTGATATATAAAATCATCAGAATCGTATTCAGCCAAATTCGAAGAGACTATGAAATTAATAATTACCAGCTTCTTTTCCTAACTGAAAATACTGGAAAACTTTCAAAATGCTGATGTTTTTCCGTGTATCTAGGCATATTTTTGTATTATTTAAATGAATGTAACAATAAGTTTAATATTCACTTTTCATAAATAATAACTGACCGTAAACAACAAAGTACAGACCCGACGAGAACTGTCAGTGGGACATTAGAAAAAGACGTAAGACACATTGCCGATACGAAAGGTGCGTCTGCATCCTATTTTGAGAGCTGTAATTTCTCCCGATTGATCAAACATCAACTAATCAAATTTTTTATGTCAAATATTAGGGTTAAAGTTTGTAATACACTTAAACGGTTCATTATTGTGATACATATTTTGATTAGGAATGATCACAGATATGCCTTATTTCCATTTCTTGCAACGTATTGTGTTAGAAGGACATTAACAATCGACGACGCACACTAAGAGGGGTATTATATGAACTCTATCCTTAAATTTCCCATCTTTAAAATTTAAAAATTATATGAAAATGACATAATTTAAAAACTAATTATTTCATATTCTTTTCCAGGTGGTTTGGTAAAGTGTAACGAGGAACCTTACTTCGTGAAAAGCCCCGAAGACGTCGATGTAATTATTGGCAACTCCGTAACTCTTCCATGTGAAGTAACACCCGACAGCGGAATCAGATATTACTGGGAATTAAACGGTACGTCAAAGCAATTCATTTAACAATTAAGCCAATTATTTCCTTTTCGTATTTACCTATTCTTGTTTGGGTTTGATTTAATTCTCCATAGTTAGTCACAAATATAGTAAAAAATATTTTAAATGCCGTTAATTGATTTAGTTTTTATCTTTAATTAACAAAAGCCGCTACTGTGTGGTGTGAATTTTTTTTTCACATGGAGAATATGTAAAATTTATTCTATTAATTTGATTATGCTTTAGAACATTAAATTTGTGTTCTTAGACTCAATGGCGTAGCTATTAAATATATTTGAGGTAGATACAGTCCAGTATTTTAATATACACATAGATTCAAAAGTTTTGCATCACCTTCTTCGAATGCGAAGGAATTTTTTTGCGCTAACAATTTTTTGTTGGCTTGTTTATCAATGTTTACCATTTCAATATGTTCCATATTTTTTGCAATATACAGATGTTTACAGTTTTTTTGTAAGATAACATTTTTAGTGCGATCATTTTAACATTCAAGGCATTTGGTTTTTACGATTTCAAGTGCAAACATGAATCGTCAAGTCATAAGTGAGATTGACCGTGCAAGAATAGTGGCTTTAGTTGAAGAAGGTCATTCTCAAAGGTTCGTGGCAAACAGAGTGGCGTTTGGCAAAGTGATGTGTCTCGTGTATGGAACCGGTATCTCCAGACCAATTATTCTCTTCGTGATAGATCTAGAAGCGGTAGAAGGCGTGTTACTAATCAGCGGCAGAACCGCTATATCCACTTAACTATCCGAAGAAACCCGACCATGGCAATACCAGCACTCCAAAGAGATATGAGACATGCGTTGGGAGTTCAAGTATAGATCTCGACATTACGAAGACGAATACTTGCGACAGGTTTGAGGTGTCGCCGACCAATAAGAGTGCCCAGACTACAACCCGAGCACAGAGTTCGCCGACCACAGTGGGCTCAAGAACACGCGGCCTTGCCTGAAGAATTTTGGAATTCGGTGTTTTTTTCCGACGAGACAAGGATTTGTTTGGTACAAGATAGCCATCGACTACGTGTGTGGCGGGATCCAATGAGAGTTGCTCAGCTTGCCCATGCTCGCCCCGTGCCGCCCTTCAGAGGAGGTAGAGCTATGTTTTGGGCTGGTATCATGTTAAATGATCGCACAGAATTAATTCATGTGGAGGGAACGATGACTGGTGATAGGTATCTCAGAGAGATTCTACATTCTCACGTGAGACTATGGCGCGCAGCTGTTGGCAATTCCTTCGTTTTTATGGATGATAACGCCCGACCTCATCGGACCAGAGCTGTAAATGAGTATCTTGAAACTGAAGGGATCAATCGTTTGAACTGGCCTGCCCTATCTCCTGACATGAATCCCATAGAACATGCTTGGGACATGCTTGCCAGGGCAGTGGCAGCACGCAGAAATCCACCCAGGAGTGTACAAGAGCTTGTTCATGCGGCCCAAGAAGAATGGCGAAATATTCCTCAACAGAATATCAATAATTTGGTAAACAGCAAGGGCAGGCGACTTCAAGCTTGCATAAATTCTAGAGGTGGAAATACCCTTTATTAAAAGTTCTCATGCAGGTTCTCACTTAACCTTTTCTTTAAAAAGCATCAATTTGTATTCAATTTATTTAATTTCTAAGAATACTTTTTATGTTTAAAGCAAGTTTATTATTGGATAATAAAAATTTTTGACAAATATACACGTTTTTTCTTATTGAAACTAATTTTTTGATTAATCTCTGATCAATTTATAATGAACACATTTTTTTTTCGGAGATTTAGGGTGATGCAAAACTTTTGAATCTATGTGTATTTATAATAATTTCCTAGTAGTAGCAAAAATAAAACAAAATACAAAAGAGAAGATCAAAAAATAAATACGTAGAAGAAATATAAATAACATAAATGACGAATTATAAAGAATGCTGCTGAAAAAACAATGCCACAGAAAAGTGAAATTAGACAGGAAAATAGTTGGTTTGATGCAGAGTCTACAAAAGAATTAGAAAAGAGGAAACAAGACAAACATAAATTGTTATAAACAAGTATAATAGTTAATGACAAAAGAGAGTACGAAGAGCAAAGAAGAATAACGAAGAGGAGAGTATATGCAGAGCAGGGGCAAAGCCCCTCGCGAAATAAGGTGCGAGGTTTACAAATGTCTTCATCACAATGGTGTTTATACAATTTTTTCCACTACTAGCCAAATTTAATAGAAAAATTGAAAATAATTCACAAACGCACCACGAGAAGCGTTTACCCCGTCGTCTGACTGACAAGTACACTGTCAGTTTTCGATATATTATGAACGTATTCGTTATGTCATCAGTCATTTTTGGTTGAGCGCGAATTTTAAACTAATGGCTTTTTTATATAAATAATTTTTTCTTGATAGGTAATTTCAAGCAGCAAATATGTTGAAGGCAATCTCCTGGGTATACAAAATTATATTGCTTAAGTTTTTGTTGTACTACTATCCCTGAATTCTCAAAATATTTGAACTTGTCCATTATTGACCTAGGTTAATAATAAAAAAAAATATATTAACCACAAATAGAGAAATTCAACTCCTCAGTTGGCTAGAGGAAGCAATAATTGCCAACTTCACAGCTAGTAGTGGAACAAAATAATTATCATACACACAACTACACTGATAAAATTATTTATTTGCATTAAAAAAATTTCCTTTTCACTCAAATAAATATTTGTTTCCTATGGTCCAAAAAAATATTTATTTGATAAATTTTAAAAAGTTGTTTGCCGTGTGTCTCCCTAATTTATTTAAGATAAATAAATATTCTATTATAATCAACTAGTACTAGTCAAAATCAAACAAATAAATATATTTGACTTAATCAGTTACTGAAAAAATAGAACAAATAATTATTTGCTTCAAATCTCATCGAAATAAATATTTATTTAATCTTATTCAACTTGCTGAAAAATGAAACAAAATACTTATTTGGCCAAATCCACTCGGTTTAAAATTCAAAGACATATTTATTTGATTTAAATGGCATACAAATAAATATTCATTCCATCATACTTTCTGAAGCACAAATATCAAATAAATATTTATTTCATCATACTTTCTAAAAAGAAAATATCAAATAATTATTTATTTCATCATACTCCCTTAAGAGTAAAAATCAAATCAATATTTATTTACTTTTAACTAAATATTTATTTAACGCTAATCGCCCAATGAAGGATTTAAGCAAATATATATTTGCTTTAAATGTATTTATAGTGTGTACAAAAAGCAACGTAACTTGCATAAGTAACATTTTCCACTAGGTAGAGGGAGTTATAGTTAAATATGTAATTGGTAAAAAAGACATAGCAACCAAGCAATTGCATTGTGTATCGGTTGCAATATATGCATGTACTTGTTTACCAATGCTTTATAATACACTCCCTATACCTAGTAGTAAATGTGATATATAAGTTATTTCGATTTCACGAAAAGTTTTTCCAAATAAATCAAGTTACCTGTACAAGTCAATTGGGAATATACTGGGTGACTTATTCTGGAGTAATGGTGCAACCAGTATATTTCCAACTAACTTATGCAGATAAATCGATATATTAAAAAAAAAACTTCTATCAAAAGCTGTTTTTTTTGTAAACCTAACAAGTAAATTTCTAGTGTAACTTTCTAGTTTCTTTAATAGTTTGTGTGTATCAAGGTAAAATGTAAAGTAGAAGAAATTTAAAAAATATATATTTTATTACTACATTACTTACATAAAAATGCATGTAGTACATTGCAAAACTTCTAAAGTCTAATTATATTGAGATAAAAAAAGTTCACACCATAAAAACAAATTTATTTTTGACATATTTTAGATTAAGTACCGAGGAAGCAAAAATGTCATTTCTTTTGAGCCAAATCGTCTTGAGCTTCTTGTGTAACACCTAAAATACAAAAAGTTACATATAGCCACAAAAAATAAAAAAATTTAGGTAAAAATGCAGTATATTAAAATCAAAAACCGACCTGTTTCAGGGTTTTTGTAGCAACGACGTAGTTTTGAAAATAGGTAAAGGCTGGCCAAAACCTCGTGAGCCACCCATTTTTTATTTAAATAAACCTAATATGAAATTCAAGTGATTTAGATTAAATATTTATGTATTTAATTTTGTCCAGGAAATGTTGAAAATATGACATTGTACTTTCATTTTAAATAAATTTCTATTTAAAAAAATCTAATAAGTGATTTAGATTAAATATTTATGTATTTAATTGTGTACATGAAATGTTCAAAATATGATATTGTACTTTTGTTTCAAATAATTATTTATTTAATTATTTGTACGGGGCGGAAAAAAAGATGGCGCTTAAGAGGCTAACTAACCGCTTTCGTTTTATGATAGGTACCTTTGTCTGGATCTTTGTTTATAGATAGATGTTTAGAAAAATAAATTATCTTGACATTATTATACCTATTTCTCAACATGGCAAGTTTCAAATTATTTTTACGCTTTAAATAAATGATCAACCAAACTAAGAAAGATACCAATTAGGTAGGTATTCGACATTTTGATTCAAGAGCCATGCCATCGGCTTTTCTTTTTTTAAATTATAAAATTGGCGATAATCATGTTTCCCAAAATTAATTTATGGTAGAATGATGATTTAAATAAAAAATAACGAGCATCAACCTACCTAGAATGTATAAAGGTACCAATTCACAAACCTTCAAATACTTCCCACAAATGAAGTAGATTCCAACCTTCTATAACAATAATTTTATATTATCCATCTATTCCACCAACATGAAAACTTTACTTACACTGCAAACTACACTAACAACAAATTAATGTAATAATTCTTCTCTACAATCTGCAAAAACAAAAACTACATGTTACTCTTGTCCCTGTCGAATCTTGTCTACACTCTACGCACGCGTAACAGTTATATAGTTTACAGGGAAGAATTATTTAATTTAAAGATAACTGCCCAAATAATAAATAATTATTTTTAGGATCCAAATATTATATTATTTGACGATGAAACTGCAATGTATTTAACTTCACCCTATAAATTTGTTTGATTATGTTATTTATATTTTTTGATGCCAATAAATATTTATTTGGCATTTGTAATACACGTTGGTTTACTTTGTATTTGTTTATTTACAACTATGTACACTATATTTACAATTATTTATATTATCAATTTGCTGATGTCTTTTGATTTACATCACAAGCACATTTACATGACATGTTATCTTTTCGTGATCGCCCACCATTCCTTTGTCAATGTCATCCTTCATGTCATCTGTCATTCAGGATGCGTTCGGAATGTGTACCGTAGTGTAGCTCATACTACATCTCCCTTCTTTATACAAATATTATTTACAGAGATATACATCAACTTAAGCTTATACACTATAATTATTATTTACACAACTTATTTACAACAATATTATTTTTTCAAATTGACCGACTATACAGTACTAAGATCATAGTCTTTAAGGTGACTTGGTGTCACTATTCTACGTTTGTCTTTTGCACTTGTACTCGGCATCACTGTATGTTGTTTTTTCATTTCACTACTGTCCCTTATCAAATACTTCCTATTACGTTCCAGTACAGATCCACTATCTAACCTAACAGTATAAGTTCTGGGCTTGGTAACTTTCTCTATTATTTTACCCGATTCCCAAGTTTTGTCTGGTTTTTGAACTCTAACTTTGTCATTTCTCTTAAATGATTCCAATTCTTTTGCGGATCTATCATAAAACTGTTTTTGCTTAATTTTTCTTTTGTCTAATTTTTTTCTATAATGTATGTTTACGTTATTAGGAGTTAAATCAAAATTGGGTAGTAAACTATTAACTTTTCTATTGTATAACAGCTCAGCGGGCGAGGGAATATCGTTATCTATTGGGGTGGCCCTGTACTCTAACAAGCATAGATGCAGGTCTTTATTATCATCATCTGCCTTATATACCATTTTCTTGAATGTCTGTATGCACCTTTCTACCATCCCATTTGACTGAGAATGAGTAGGACTTGACGTTATATGTTTAATATTGAAATTCTCTACAAATTCTTTAAATTGTTCAGATGCATAATTTGTTCCATTATCAGACCGAATGACCAACGGTATCCCATGCCTGGCTATAAAAGATTTTAGTTGCTCAATTGTGTGATGGCTATCTAGTCTGGCTACTTGACCTACTTCAATGAATTTGGAGTAATAGTCAATGACCATTAAATATGTTTTTGCTTTATATTGAAATAAATCAGTTCCTATTACCTCCCACGGTCTATTAGGCGTTTCCGTTTGTATTAGGGGTTCTTTAATATTGGATGACCTATATTTTAAGCAAATATTACAATTTTTTATTAATTTTTCAATGTCTAGGTTAATGTTGGGCCAATACATGCATTGCCTAGCCCTAAGCTGACATTTTGTAATCCCTAAATGGTTATAATGGATTAATTCTAACATTTCTGGCCTCAAGCTAGTAGGTACTATTATTTTATTGCCTTTAAAGAGAACTTCGTTAACACTTACTATTTCATCTCTATAATTCCAATACTTTTGTAGTTCCACATTCAATTTTTCTTTTTCGGGAAAACCAAATTTGGCTAGTTTTAAAAGTTCCTTTAAGGTGGGATCACTACGGGTTTCAGTTTGAAATGTTTTAAATTTATCACAAGAGATAGGTAGTGTTTTAATCATATTGACATGTGACTCTATTTCTTTAAAAATTATTTCATCACTTGGATTATGCTCATTTAAATAATGCCTACTTAAACAATCTGCTAAAAGTAGATCTTTACCAGGTTTGTATACAATATGTATATCATAAAGTTGTAGTTTTAAAAACATTCTTTGAAGTCTTAATGGGCAATTAATTAATGGTTTTTTATTTAAGGATGCAAGTGGTTTGTGATCACTCTGTACAATTATTTTCTTACCATAAATGTAGTGGTGAAACCTCGTGCATGCAAATACAACTGCTAAGAGTTCTTTTTCAATTTGTGCATAATTGATTTCAGTTTCAGTTAAGGCACGAGAAGCATAAATTACAGGCAGGTTATTTTGAAGCAGAGTAGCACCCAAGCCGCTTTTTGATGCATCTACTGAAAGAATAATTTGTTTATTTGGATCATAGTATTGTAACACTGGCGTATTAGTTAATAAATGTTTTAAATTTTCATATGCTTTGTCATGGTTTTCGGTCCAAATGAATGCTTGATTTTTACATAATAATTTTCTCATTTCGCTTGTGCATTGAAGGATGACATTGACAAAGGAATGGTGGGCGATCACGAAAAGATAACATGTCATGTAAATGTGCTTGTGATGTAAATCAAAAGACATCAGCAAATTGATAATATAAATAATTGTAAATATAGTGTACATAGTTGTAAATAAACAAATACAAAGTAAACCAACGTGTATTACATGGCGCAGTAATTCTTAGAAGGAAATATGGACATCAACCTAAGAGCTCCAACCTTCAAGGTAAATGACCCACATGCAGCCAGTAATTGGCCGAAATTTAAGAAAGCATTCAATGTTTATTTAATTGCTGCTGGAATAGAAGAAAGCAACGGTCAAAAAAGAATTTGCAATTTACTACTACATTGTATGGGTGAAGAAGGAATCGAGTTGTATGGAACATTTGATCTAAAAGCTAAAGAGATAGACGATTTTACAGTTCTGATAAGTAAATTTGATGATCACTTTATTCCAAAAATCAATATATCCTATGAGAGACACAAGTTTTTTACCAGAAACCAGAAGCCCGGAGAATCTATAGAGACCTATGTGACAGTATTAAAAGCTTTAGCAGCGACATGCGAATTTGAAAAATTAAAGGATTCCCTAATAAAAGGTAGAATTATTTGTGGAATCGAAAATTCCAAGGTAAGAGAGAAACTTTTAAGTGAAAAAAACTTAACCTTGTCCAGGTGTGTAGACATCTGTAAATCATTTGAAATAACTAAAACTCAAATTAGAGAAATAACAAATGAAACTGAAATTAAAGTAGATAAAGTAACTAAGAAAGACTACAAAAGCCAGCAAGTAAAAGGAGTAGGTAGAGCCAAGAATACAAACTCTATCCGAAACTGTACACGATGTGGACAAAATCATTCAGTAAATCAATGCCCTGCTTATGGAATGGAGTGCCATAAGTGTAAAAGGAAGAATCACTTCAGTAGAATGTGTACCGTAGTGTAGCTCATACTACAGCATTAATATTTAGATTGTTTGCTTTTAACTTATTTGCTTCAAAGCCTGCAATATTTGACTCAAATATGTATATATAATTCAAATAAATTTACAGAAAAAAACAAATAATTCAAGGTATTTTATACAAATACATTTCTGTTTATTGAATAATGTTTATTTAATACCAATAAATATTGAACAAATAACTCATTTATTTGGAAAAAAACGATCAATTTTATCAGTGTACATTTTTCGAACGTAATTTCATTAAATAATAATGTAGTTGATCACTAAAATGTGATTATCTTTAAAACCGTTAAGATTTAGGGATACTAACAGATATACCTTTTTTTTGTAATGATGTGGCTTTAATTATTTTTTACAAAAGTAGCGCTAATGTGAAAGGCAAAAAAGATCTGTGTACATTTATGCCGCATACGTGGCATATGTGGCACCCTCTACAAAATAAATCGAAATAGGTACAAAATTATGATTTATCATATCCAAAAACCCCCAACATCAAATTTTTGTGCATATACGTCAAAAAGCGTTAAAGTTATTGTAAAAAACGAATGTTTAAATTCCATGTTTAACACCCACCCTGTATCTCTCGGAAGTGAAGATTGTACTGTACTTCTATGTACAAGTACTTAAGGACCACCCTGTATATCTATTAATAATGATCAATAAAAAGATGGGAGGAGTTCTCTAAAAAAAAATTAAATACAGACAGCGAAAAGGAGCTATTAAGCGAAACTAGATCTAGTACTGTAAAAAACAACGAAGAAATATTGCCACTAACAGCAGAAAACAGATTAGAGAATAAAACAACAAGACATAGAGATTTACAAAAAATATATAAAATATAAATATTCACAACAGCAAATGTTTCTGGTTTTGGTCAACATATTTTAAACCTTTTCTTTGTCGAACCATGATTTTCGTCTGTTTTCATCTCGTGGAACGCGAACGAATAGTTTCCTTGAGCAATTTATATTGTTATTTGTGCGAAACATAAAGAAATAATCCAAACAACATCAATAACAAAGAGATTATCAGTATTAATACCACAAGTGATTGAATCTTCTCGATAAGTCGTTCTGCGCTTGAGTTGTGAAATAAATCGACAGAATTATAAGATAAATTCAGTCACATTATACATTTATTTCTATACTTCGTTCTAGGGGTGGTTGACGATCCATTTTCCCCCGATGATAACCAATTGGCCGCATGTCGTGTATATTTTATTTAAAAACAGTTTGATTCCGACTTGTCAGCGTATCTATACGAAAACACGTTTTTATTTTTCAGGTTCAAAAATAGCAAATACCACTCGCCGACATCAACAAGGTAGCAATTTGCATATAACTCGCGTGGATCGAGAAAGGGATTCCGGTCAATTCACTTGCATAGCAGAGGACACGACAGGACAAGCCAACGCTATCACCAGTTCTCCGGCCACCATCAACATTCAATGTAAGTACAAATGAAACTGGAATAATTGTTTGAATTTAGTTTTTATTCTGTACAGCAATTTACTGCAAAATCCACGGTTACTACCGTATTCAATAAGGTTATAATTAACCATAAATAAATTATTACAACTTACAGGAAATTACAAATATTTTCGTAATAGAGTACACGCATATTTCATATTTTTCTTAGATATTAATTTGTAATAGTAAAGTTGATATCAAAACTAACTAATAGTAGGAAATAAACCAGTTTGGAAATTACTTCCAAATTTTCACACAAAACTCCACAAAAACTCAGAGCGTGATACATGAATAAGAACGTAAACAAATGGAGTGACGTCAACGGATAGGGCAGCCATCTTTATTAAGTAAAGCGCGTTTTGGCGGAATTTTTTGATTTTTAAAGTCGTTTCAAAAGTAAAGTAAATATTTTTTTGAAAAAATAGGCCTGCAAGGTGTTAGGAGACCTAATAAAGCATCAATTCCCACCAATAACAAAATTTATGCTTGTACCCTACTGTTCACCATAAAATTTCCTGTTTAGATGAATTTTTTATTATTAGTTTTGTAAATAGCAGGTGATTGTTTTTATTGAAAAATTACTACATTAATCAAGATTCAAAAACAGCCACAAGATGTTGAATATTTGTCAAAAAATACAACAGTGTATCATTAGTTCGGTTGTGTAATTTGGCCATTCATTGCACAGGGTATTAGAGAGTTCCTCCAAAGGAAGCTATTGGGATTTCAAATTAAGCTTGCAGCGCTACCGGCGGGGACAGATGAAGTACTTTCTACCACATTAATTTATAACCTCACTTTTTTTCCATATCGATTTCTGTTGAGGTGTTAATAGTTTGGTACAGAGTTGGAGCAAATCTAGTGATAACATACTTCACTGGTCTTCTTACAAAGACAAACGGCCTAATCAAAATAGTTTATTGGAATTTATGCGGTATATATGTTGAAGGGAACGAAAGTTCTCAGTGTGTAGTGGAAGATGAAGAGGTCCTCAATGGATTCCTATAATATGTATAGAAAAACTTAAACTCAGTGACAAAATGGTGTGCTCTCTTTCTTCAGACAAGCGCATTGCAATCCGAGCTTCATCAAGTAAATGGATAATTCAAAAATTACAAACGGGTACATGAAATTATGCAAATTTTTGGTACTTGCAAAGAAGGAGCTGGTGGCCAATGTAAACACATTTAAGCTATTTCGTTTAACCAGGTAGGTAGGTTATAGTGAACGTATTATTCAATTTTCATTTTCCTCGAGAAATCTATTAAAACAATTAAAACAACTATTAAAATATAACAATAACGTAGATCAATAAAAACGGTTCAAAGAAAGGCACTAAATTAATAAAAATCAATGGTTAACAAGCGATACAAAGCTGTGGTTAGAAAACAATGTGGCAGAAACTAGTTTACATTAGAGCCACCAGAGTGCGTATTGCTTCTCTTGAAATGCCAATAGTTTATTTATAATCAATCACAATGAAATAACCAAATTGAGCCAAATATGAGTTTAAGACTGAATGTATCGGATTTAAAATGTGAAGGTACTATTATTCTGGGGAAGTTAGGCTGAAAGTTGTTGTGAAATGGAAAAGATTTCTACCAGAGATTTTACTTTTTAAACGAAATTATAGGTAGACTTGTGAGAAGATTCTGCTCGGGCTTGCGATGCAGCTTGCAAGCATAGCTTGGAGCACGTGAAATGCAACAGTTTTTCGTCCATAACTTTTTTAGATTTATTGCACAAACAAATTGTGGACATCAAAATTGTAGGTAATTTTATACCCTACAAGATGACGCATTGCAATATTTGAAAAAAAAATTTCAAACTCATTTTTGAAAATTGTCAGTTATTTTCCTAACAAGTGCCGAAAGTGATACTAAGAACATTATTTTTTCTACGACCGTAAAAAAGTGTACCAACCCATTTTTCAAAAGTTATTTTATTTCAACATACATATACAAACCTTTATATTAATTAATATTAAAAACACAATTTGTTGCATTCTGTGAATTACTTAAAATTGCCGGAGCAGTGGAGTTATTTGTTGTTAACTGGTAAGTAGATGACATCGATGAGGATGGCATCGGTTGCAGGTCACATAAAGAGGACGATGAAGGTGACAGCAACGGTTTTAAGTCATTTGTAGATGAAATAATTTTATTTGATATATTTTTCTTATGTCAAACCCGAGCGGTTTGGTAGTTGTTTTGTGACACTACTTCAAAGAATGTACTAGGGTTATATCAAAATATCTTCATTATTTTATATTTTCAAAAAATAAAAAATGCAACAAATAGCTAGAAAAGATGTAGATTCTATTTGATGGACTATTTCGTAAATATTTATTCACCTGTTGAAACTACCGAAGTAAAAAACTATCTAATAAGGTCAAAATTTGCATAATTTTACTTTCCCGCACTAGTGCGGGAAAGTGACACTTTAAAAAATAAAATGCGTGTGGGAAAGTGGGTTAAAACGCACGGTCGTAGAAAATTTTTTTTTGCAAAATGGTATCAGAGGACACATAGGTTACCAAAATGTGATATTACAAATATACCCGGAGAAAAGAATGATGGTTGATGTTTCCTGCACACTGATTGACGAATTTTCACTTTTTCATTCATTCTCGAAATAATCAGATCAGATTAAGTACCATTTTTTTTGCTTGAGAATGCAAATAACCGGAAAATTGCTTCATATTATTCATACTGTCACTTTGAATTGTCAAAGTCGCAAAACTGACATTTAAATAAAAACTTCGCTGGTTAAAGATTTTTTAGAATCGCTGAAAACTAAATACATGTCCTTTTTTCTCCCGTCAAAATTGCATAACTTATTCATCTTACGGATTTTATTTGGAAGTTATTATTAAACGCAATAAAAGAAAACAAAAACGGTTATATTATGTCTTTGTTGAATCGTATGACCCGCATGATAAGACTGCATTTGACTATATCTTTAATTTGCGTTTGACAGGAGAGTTTATGAACACCCTGTATACCAACTACTGAATATTCAAGCATCTTGAAAATCAATTTTCATATTTATTAGACCTTACTACTGTGACCCCTGCGGTTTGACGTTTTATAAAATTATGTACGTTGTAACAGGTTTTGAATGATCATTTAGAAGATTTTTAAGAGTATCAATTAAATTACTCGGCTCGTCCGAGTTAAATCCGATTAGCTATTTTTGCCAATCAAGGTATACGACAACTAATTAACAATTTCTTCTTTGAGTTTCATCACAGCCGACGGCAGTGCGTCCATGCAACACAGATCCGGACTAACTGACTCTATAAGCATTTTACCTTTTTCTGTTTTTATTCGTAAATTTGGTTGCGATAGAGTTATTACGATTTTTCGAGTTATCTGTCGTTTCGCCTCGCTCGCTCGTGCAGCAAATCGTGGCAGGCAATTGATGCTTATTTTTTTTTTAATTTATCAACACTGTTACCATAGAAGTAAGTTGTAAATACTAACCTTACCTAACCTTAAAGCCGTAAGTAATTTACTTACGGCATTATGTAGAAATTGATTAGCAAATTGCACTTTATTTCGTATTTATCGCAGGATCTTATGAAGTATATAAGGGTGTTTTCAAATGACGTTTACAACGTTGGCATGTGGATACCTCTCGTAAAATTGGACAAAATGATATAGGGATTGAGTGGTGAAGCCTACTTACTTTTCGAAGTATGAAGTGTTAAAGTTATGAAAAATTGAATGTTTTAATATGGTTTTAAATGAAACTAATTGTTTTTAAATGACTCCACAATATATTTGTAAAAATCTGTAAATTGCAAGTAAATTGACAATTATTTCGATATAAATATCATCA
>CAJUYH010006728.1:0-19324 GCA_910591685.1 Galerucella tenella
ATTTATCGGAGAAATGATATTTTGAAAAAGATATTCGTCTTTAAAGAATGTATCTACATGTCGGATAATTCCCTTTCTTTGGAGTAAATTATTTGGTATGAAAGCCACTAACTGTTCTTCTTTCAACCGCATATCATTTACTAGCCTATTTGCATCTTTTAGTGATTTTAACTCCACCCGTATTCTATTTTTACCAACACTCACTATGCTGATAATATTCGGGATTGCTAATGTTTTATGTAAAATATGACCTACCTTCATGGGATGTATTTTACCTAAATTTCCTTCATCGTCAGTTTTTTGAATGAAAACATATACCTGATCTGAGTATAAGTGAGATTTCTGTAAGTTGAATAATTTTTTTGGTGGTTCTTTGTTAATTTCTCCAATCTGGATATCCGTTCCTACGTTAGTTTCATCACCTGTTTCCATACCATCCTTCCCCCCCGTATCGGGGGGATCTTTTTCACGCATTATTTACACGATAAGGTTTATTTATTATTATTTTATCACTTCACTAATTACCTTTGAAAAATTTTTATAAATACCGGTTGCTTTCGTCGTTAGCTTATCGATGCTATCTCACTGAAAGACCGACTCGAACTGGACATTAAGTCTTGATGATCGAAATTTATGCATGATCTTCCTTTTACATATTTAATTTTAAGTTATAATACAGAGTGAGTCAATACTATACTTACTTATGTTTATGCGTTTTTATTTATATCTTGACCTCGACAATAGCTATCAACATGCGGTTTGCGCCATTTTGTTGAGAATTTAATCCAGTTCCATTATAATCCACAATAATTAGGTGTTTCAATTAAACATTCTTGAGGAAAACAAATTTTAATTTTTTTCATTCGAAAGTACCCTCTACCTATGACAATTAAAACTAAATTCCATTGTTTTATAGTAGATGTAGTTATCTTCAGTAAGTTCCTTGTGGCATTATTTATTATTTTTTGGGAATCAAACCACAATAATGTTTTTTATTTTTATTATTTTTTTTATTTCGACGTTTCGGTAGCGTTCCAGCTACCTTTGTCCAGATTAACTAATAATAAAATAATTTTTGGTCCCTATCTGACACAACGAAAACAATATGACAGCTAGACAATCAATAATATTTTGAAGTTTAAGACTACAAAACTTTGTTGTCAAATTTTATTAAGGTCCATTCATAGTAGATCACATCTCTGGTAAAATGTGAAATAAAATATTTTATTTTATGACATTCCAAAGATATGATAGTCTACTAGAAATGGAATCCAGTGGAGTGCACGTTCCAGGAACGGTTTTTTTTGGTAATCAATTCAATATTCGAGCTAGCTTCAAATCTAACAATACGTTGAGATCTATACTAACAAAAACAAAACCAAAAAATGAAGAACAATCTTCAAAAAATTGCATATATCAGATATCTTGTGAATGCGACAAATTCTATTCAGGTGAAATATCTAGACCATTGAAAGTCCGAATAAGTGAACATAATAAATATATCAAAAATAGGGATGTTCTCTAAGTCAGGTATTTGTAAACATTCTTGGTAAGAGGGGCATAAAATTCAATGGGATTCGACAAAAATAATATTGAAAGAGCCCAATAATAAAAGACGAAAAATCAAAGAAAGTGCTTTAATACAACTAAATGCAGATAAATGTGTAGCTAGTATTTCAGCCGAATGTAGTCAAATTTGGTTACCAATGTTAGAAAGAGAAATTTCCAATAATCAATTACCTGCGTTATCAGGATAGCATCATAAGTTTTTATCCAGGTTTTCTTATGATTTATCATTGGAATAGTTGTTAATCGATACACACTTCAATACATAAAATCACCAAACTGAGTCATACATATTTTGGAAACAAAAATAATCATACACAAAAAAGTAACAACAAACGCGTTTTATTAACAACATTTCCAAAATAAGCGAAAAAAAGCGCTATTCCAATAAAAACGTGCACTTCACTGGATTCCATTTCTAGTAGACTATCATATCTTTGGAATGTCATAAAATAAAATATTTTATTTCTCATTTTACCAGAGATGTGATCTACTATGAATGGACCTTAATAAAATTTGACAACAAAGTTTTGTAGTCTTAAACTTCAAAATATTATTGATTGTCTAGTTGTCATCTTTTTTACGTTGTGTCAGATAGGAACCAAAAATTATTTTATTATTAGTTAATCTTGACAAAGGTAGCTGGAACGCTACCGAAACGTCGAAATAAAAAAATAAAAAACATTATTGTGATTTGATTCCCAAAAAATAAGAGAAAAAATAATAGATGTAATTAATTCATCTACACTCCTTCTATTGACACTAATTTCGTTAAAATCAGTTGATTCAAACCAAAGTTATAGGTATTCATCCACAAACACTTTCCCCCACCCTTTATTTGGAAAAATAGAATAAAAAGTACTGGAATAAATTTGTGCGAAATTTTGGCCTTTTTTCAGTTTACTTATTTACACTGGGTAAAATTGGGCATATTTCACAAAAAACTGGTTTTAAAATTTTTCTTTACAGGTTACGCCTACTAGCGGTTAACATAGAAACTTGAAAGTCATTTCCAGCAATTTCTTTTGTCCTTTTTTCCTAAGGAATTTTTTCTCCTAAAGTTATAACATGAATAGATCGGCTTATTGGACCACCCGGTACATTATACCCCGTGCTAATTCTTGCAAGTTGTAATATGCTACTCACCCTAAAAGAAGTTGTCTGAAGTGCACCCTAGTAGTATAAAGTGTTTCACTGAAGGGTGTACGGGATAAGATGCGACATAGGGATTTCTGTACAAAACTATCAAACGCAAGCTAACTTTTTAATCAAATAGCGTTCATAAAAAATAATAACACATTTGCAGATTTGGAAAGGTCGTTGGAAAATAAGTTCAAATGCACTTTTAATTTTCATAAACTCGCTCTAGTTTAATAAACAATAGATAGTTATGTTTAAAAATGTCGAACTCCATTTTCATACCACTTTCGAATACTTTCAACCGCTTAGGAGATAGCCAGACGGGTAGACGAACGAGAAATTTGCAAGTTGAACGTGAAGTATCGCGGTTCGATTCCCCGCTGTGGTGTTATCAGTATTCGTTATGAAAATGGTGTACTACTTTTTTAAACATAATTATACATTTTTTTATTAAACCAGAGCGAATTTAAGAAAATCAAAAGTACATTTGAACTTATTTTTAAACGGCCTTTCCAAATCTGTTATTTTTTTAAAAACGATATTTGGTAAAAAGGTTAGCTCGTGTTTGACAGTTTTGTACAGGAATTCCCATGTCGCATCTTATAAATAACACAGTGCATAAATAATTTATTAACAGTAAATATTGCTCGAGATGAAAAAAATATGTGAGGATTAGGTGAATTTTAGAAATACATTAACCGAAGTGAGCAAATTTATTATTAAAAAAATTTCAATGGAGCTTCCTGCGGTACGATTCAAGAGACTGTAGATACAAACGGTTTCTTGTGACACGTCAATTATTAGCAAGTAGTGTCAGATAAAAAATCATGGCAAGATCACTTAGTACAAGGAAACAGGCAAGGTATTGTGATCTGTAATCGTGCAAGCACAAGGGAAGAACGGTTTTGCTGATTATGCAGGTATAGTTTCTAAAAGTAACACCGTCGTCTTCCATGATAATATAAACTGGAGAAATTGAAAAAAAAGATCATTCGATGTAACATCAAAAACTGGAATAATACCACGTACACGTACGTTTTGCAATTCACAGTATGAACAGATAAAAGTACTAGCCCTATTTTCTGAACTATAGTAGCCTAGTATATGAGATCTATTGTAACATAAAACTCTCTCCATCTCTTGGATTGCTCTAGCAAGTTTATATCAAAAATAATTATATCTGTAATACTTGTCTCCTGAGTAAAAGCTCTTATAACAACCTGTTTTAACTAACAATCTCTGATGAGGGGACATACATATTCTGCAATTCTCTGTTTAAGAGCTCTTAATACCTTCAAAGTTCAAAGTTCATCTTGTGTGAAAAATTCCTCCACAATCCTGTTACTGTAAATACCATCCCGACAATTGGTGGGGATGTTGTGTATAAGTCTCATATTCCCAATTAGCATAAGTAAGTAATCAATTGGGAGCTCTGTCGAATCACTCTACCGTTCAAACAAACAAGTGTCCGTAATATTTCCAACCGTCTGTCGAAATCGTACTTGAAAGGTTATTGAACTCAGCGAAATTCGTATAAATAATATGTCCCTTGTCTCCATACCCTTTATACTAAGAGATGCTTGAATTCGCACATATTGAAGAGTTCAATACTGGATAATGAGAATAGGCATAATGGGATGTTAGAAGATCAAAGTGTTCTCCACAGGATTTTTATTTAAATGAGTTTATTGTTCGAGGTAGAGAAATTTTCAATTTCGTCGTTTTTGGTCCCATCAGGAATTAGTTCTTTATCTATAATTGGTTTCTCATATTCTAATGAAATTTTAAAAGGAGCGTCTAATAGTATCACTTCCACTCTAAACGTCTTCATTCACACCAGATCCTGAACTTCTTATGTTTTTTATGATCGATAATGATTTCAAGTGACAAACATCCCAATAGATTGTCATCGTTGTCAGATATTCCTGACAAGCACCAATCATCAATGAACTAAACAAGACTTGCGTTTTAAGCCGGTGCCATAGTCGCTAGTGCCGCTGACTTATCTCAGATTGGTTGGCTTCCAAGCAAAAAAATACTCCCAGCATCAACCGGTCGATGGAAATAGACTATATGGCCACTAAACTTCTTCCCAGTCCTAAATATGAGGTAGTAATACCTCACAGAAAGGCAAGACCCAAGCAGACTGAAGCTTCCCCGATGAGAGACCTGGTACACATACGGGTCACAGACTGGGGAAGGGGCAGGAGCAGGGGTGTATAGTGAAATGAGGAACACAAGAATAGTCGCAAGGTAACATAACATCCAGGCTGGTAGAAGGATGCCAAAAAGAACTAAATGAACTAGCAGACCATATTAAAGTAAGATTCGTGTGGATGCCGGGACATAACGGTATTTCTGGGAATGAACAAGCTGATGAACTCGCGGGAGGAGGTTCAGCAACAGCAGGTACACAGTAAGACCTTCTGTAAAACGGGCCGAAGAGCTACTGAATATCAGTAGGAGTAAGCTAAGAATTATTACAGGTTATTTAGCGAGTCATTCTCCGGTAAAAGATCACCTGCATAAAATAGGGTTATATAACGGGGATCTCAGCTGCAGATTTTGTGGCATGGAGACCGAGACCGTAACCTATATCTTATCTGACTGTGAGGCATTGGACTCGAGGAGACAAACAATCCTTGGAGAAGCCAATGTGCCACCTGAAGTACCTATATAGCACACATCCTAAGGACCTATACCTTGAAGGTACGGGGATAACTGGATGGGTGGACTTAATGAGGGAGTAGAGTACAATAAGCCAATAGGCTGCAGTGTTCCCGGCATTAGAACGGCTTCCAAAAAAAACAAAAAAAAACAGTCATTCTTGACCTTGTTTCGAAGCTAATAATACTTTTGGTGACCAAAACATGAGATTCTTAAAAGTATAGAACGAGTGAATATCCCCTAAACGATGCAAAACCATCGAACCATCGAATGTAATGTCAAATGCCAGAGCATAATGTTAAATCAAGTTTGCAAAAGCGTGACGTCACACGCTTCTGATCTGTAATTGACCGATGGTGGGTTGTGCGATGTTCCGAATTCATATTTTCATTGAAGTAAATAACGACTCACAGTGAACTTACAGTATTGCTTGATTTATCTAGAAATAATACATTGTATCGTGATGGTGAATGTATTTCATTCCTCAGTAAACTTTTCCAGAAGTAATGCCTGGATCCCAAACCCAAACGAACTTTGGCTTTATATATAACACTATCATCAAACAGTTAACATGCGCCGAATAATAATAAAAATGTACTCACCAGGACATAGCACAGTAACAAAAGTTCTACATATCTGTAACAAAAATCAAAATTTAAGATATCTTTAAGTTTTTGCGTTGGAATGATGAAGCAGTGCCTTGAATTTTTTTATATTTAGCTTCCTTGTATAAAATTGTTTTATTGCAATAAAGGTGGAAAAGAGCTATAAACATATTTTAGAGGCTTTAGAAAACTAACTCTATCTTGTTCTCTTCAATATGCCGAAACATTTTAAATCCATTGTTTGCTTCATTATATTAAAATGTAAATATTAATTTTGATGAACATTTTCACGGGCAAGTTTTGGCTGGAGAGATTAAGATTTAATGCAAATTCTTAAGATAAAATAAAATTTCATTATTAAGTTGTTTGGAACAAAGTTCTCGCTTATATCAAAACCAAAGTATGCATGTGGTATGCTTTTCCAACATTGTTCATGAAAATTAACCATCACTTATAAATATTCAATATACGCTCAACTATACAGTATCATGCAGAATCTTTGTTCTGTAGGAAAAAGTGTATTATTCTCCTTCCACCACTTATAATGTAAATTTTCAATTTCAAATGTTAAACGTTACACATAAAATGTTGGCTTTTTGTGTGATTTCATCAAATAAACTAGTCGAAAACCACATTGTCACCTTACCATGGATAACAGGACACACAGGAATAATTAGTGAAATAGAAGAAAATTTAATAGCAGATGAACTAATAAAGAGAGGACCGAAATAATTTTGGGGTACCAGCTCCAATGTAGTATTGTAAGAAATAGACAACGCCAAAAAAGGCAGAAATTCTGACCATTGGAGAGATTTCCTGAGTAACTACAACCCTGTTGAGATCAAATCAATGCCTGAGTCAAAGTTAAACTGCACTGAGAGTTTTAATAGGGATCCCAACGGGACATTTATAGATATTTTAGGTGTCAGTGAATATCACCCCAATATACATACATACATCCTCGTTAACTAAGAACCAACAACTACTTCCCTGGCTATAGGCCACGAAAGACATTGAATTACACTTCAAAGTTAAACGGGGTTGGTATATCAGCAAGATAGAAACAACCATTTCAGTTTGCAATTCGAAAGGACAATCTCTAAGAGCATCTGGACTCGAGAAATCATTGAAACTGTAAGTAAAGTAGATATTATGCCATAGTATTTCTAAATCAGTTCAAGATGTCATCAACTAAATTGATTATTGCGTATTGGAATCGTGCTGTGAATGCAGGTATAAATAAATATTTAAAACAACGTAAAGGTGATATTATGAGCTGATAATAATAAAAATACTATTAAATTGGATTAGGGAGGAGGATGATTCCCTCTTTTATTTGGGGATTGCCAAGTTTCTTCAGTGAGAGAGGGTCGGATCATGTCGGTAGGTGCAAGTGGAACACCTTCTTTATCCTGACAGTAATGACATACATTTGACCGCCAGGAGATTTATGTTGCTTACAACTCTTTGTGTGGAATACACTAAGGATTGTTTGTTTGCTATTTGCTAAGAATTCATGGTGCCTTTGATATTTTCTGGTTGAAATATCGGAAAATATGTTAGACTGGTTTGATCATAGATCTTTAAAAATATTTATGCTTTGTCTTTTTCTTCGAACCTCTTTAGGGCCAGCACAGCAAGGAAACTCAACTTACGTTTATGACTAAGGGTGGACTGTACCAATTGATTTCAACATTAGTTCAAATCTCATGGTTTTAGATACGTTGTATCAGACTGGATCAGTTTTAAACAATTCGAGTTATTGTGACAGCTGAAAAGTGAAAAAGTCTCCTAATAAAAATATCAAATTACTTATTTGGAAATAAATGATGTCAATAAAACTTACTACGTATGTTTCGACATGAAGCCATTTTCAAGTAATAATAGATGGCCAAAAACCCAAAATAATATCTTTAGGTAGTCAATAAAATACAATATAACATAAAAAAACCAATGAGATTTGAAAGGGAGAGAGAAAAAACTGTAGTACCAATACATGTAAAAGATAAAATGGAGAATTATTTTCTCTTTTTATTATATCTGCCAAATTTTTACTCGTTAAAAAAACTTTTTATTTCGTTCAACAGAAATTTAGATACATTCTTTTCGTTTGAATGGGAATAATTCACTGTCAACTTGGTTCCAAGGTAAAATATAATATATTTCTTAAATTATAAAGTATAAACGGCCAGGAAGTAATACACAATAAGTGTTTTAACTAGATGTTTAGCAGTTCTGGGTGAAAATAGATTGCCATTGTGGTTCCTGATAAAAGAGATCCTTTTAAGAAGTTTTCAATCCTCCAAAAGAAGTTGGTGAAGGAAAAAATAGAAAGGTATTTTAACTTCGTTTCAAAAGTTTGAGCTCATCTTCTAATTTTATTAGAATTGAAAACAAATAATATATTTTCAAGAGTGATAACATAAGAGGTAGGTCTGCAAATTTATTATCAAATGTGCAAAGTTACAAGTAATCATTCAAATATTTGCTATATGATGTACCTATTATTATGATGAGCAGTAATAGTATATTGTATAGCCAGTGCGCAAGTGTTAATTTCTTACGTATCGCACACTGTATATTTTCTACAACCACCATCCAAAAATCAAACAAACGACTGTGTTGCACACGGTACTTTTTTTATGAAAAGATTATTATTACTCACCCAAATTAGGTACGTGTGAGAAATTTAGCTATTCCGACCAGTTTACAGAAAATGAGAAAGGGAAATTACAGTTGTTCTTTTTTCACAAACGCCGTAAAATGACACGTTTTGTGAACGATATAAAATTCTTGATGGCATGCAAGTCTGGTTTGGGTTTATAAAATTTTGAAAGTTTTCAATAGTGAAAGCTTTTAAGTTAAGTATTCCAGTTTGAATAAATAAACACATTATTTCACTTTAAGACATGAAAAATACAGTAAGGATTTATGTAGGCAGACTACTAACACTTTTATTTGTAAAAGCCACCTACTCAAACTCTAATCCTTTCAATAACGAGGTGAGACTGGAAGTAAGTAAAAAGAGTACATTCTTTAAATAATGTATTCAAGAGCTAACAATTTTTGTTCTCAATTAAAAATAATGCATTCGTTTCTGAATTATTTTGGCATTATTGTGCAATATAATCAGTTGCATTGCATATAAAACTTTTCTGTGATATGTATTTTTCCATCCCACCTTCTTGACTCCACTATAGCTGCTGCAGGTGTGTAGTGGAGAATATTATACATAGTGGAGAAGACACCACATGTCGGTGGATGAAAAGCTTTTCAACAGCAATTACAAACTAACTTAGAGATTCCATGTAGTTCTCGATGATGAAGAAATGTACACAAAAAGAAGTATTATCACCGCTTTGTCTTAGATGAATTTCTGGAAGAATTAAACAGAGAAGGAGTCTACTTCCAAGGGTACTTCAATAATCTGACAATGATTATAATGAAAGACACCAAAATCAATCCTTCAAAAACTGCGCTTAGCTGATTCACCAAAAAAAAAGGTAGAACGTGTCGCGGAACACACGGTAGGAACTTTAGATCCTTTTAAGCAAAAATTAAGTAATACATCTGAAGTTATAGATAAACAATTTGCATATTCATTGGTGGTCGAGTAGTAAGCAAACCAGACCATCACGCGGTAGACCCGGGTTCGATTCCCTGTGAAGAAGTTTTTTTTTATTGTTAATTTTATTTTCAAATAATTATTCTGCTTGATATTAATAAAGACAACAGGTAGACGTTTGAAATATTAAGCAGAATATTCATTATTATAGATAACGGTACGGTACCCTTCATGAGGGAGTCCGACTGGCAACATCTACTTATAACAGCATCGTATATTTAAAAAGGGAAACCGTAGCCTTATACAAATTGGACATTCAAGAACTGTACGTTTACCACAAAAAAATTAGTGGAAACATAAAATTGAATCATTAAATTTTCAATTTGAAGTTATATTACAGTTTATAGAAATTTTTATTTCCTAGATTTTTTCTTAAGTGGGTCGTAGAAAAAATATGCTGTTCGACTCCTGTGGATTGTCCATATCGCACTTGAACGATTGAGCCTCGTGCGATATGGCCATCATATCCACACTAGTTGCACCAATCCATTTTAAAGTTATCGAATTAAAACATTCAAGTTTTCAAAATTTCAACTTACCGACGTGTTAAACTTAGAAACCAGTAAACACAACCTACCGTCCTGACAACCGATGCTGTAGATAAACAAAAAAGATCAATCGCGCAAAAAAAATTATGGAAATAATAGTAAAAATGTATCCGAACAAATTCAAGTAGATCACCAGCACTGCGAATACCAGTTTTGCATAGAATTTTAATATAGCATCGGTGGTTCAGTGGTAGAATGCTCGCATTCCACGCGGGCGGCCCGGGTTCGATTCCCGGCTGCAGCATATGAATCGCTGTTTCGTAAACGAGAGAGAGACTCAGGAGAGAGCACACGCACGCAAGCAAGGCACATAACGAAGCAACGTAACATAACGTAACGTAACGTAACGTAACGTAACGGTCAGATCTTTTGCGTCGCGACCCCCGGTCGCTCAAACATAACCTGACGTAAAGAACTGAAGTTCCAAAAAGCTCAACATATTAGTACTGCCAATCATCTTCAACGTGCAGCTCTGTCTGCCAGGTCAAGTATCTGGGTATAATTCTGGATTATTATCTAGAATAATAAAACAAAATGGAATTCAGTGGTTATGGAATTGCCAATACAAAACATAGTGGACAGAAACCACGTATCATAAAATGTGTAAGGCCCAAGTTTACCTATGATGCCTGGTTAGCCCGGTGGCCAAAACACAGATGAAATATCCAGGTGATTTAGAGTTTAGCGCGATAATCGCTGGTATCAGCTTGAAACTTTGTATATAGGTTGCAAAAAATACGTGCAATAAAATAGTACTAACCCGCAAATGCAAAACCTTGCACGACATTGTTTAAATGACAATATTGTGCTATTTTCTAGTAGAATTACTCGTTCATTCGTGAATATCTTTTTAGGAAAAATGTAAAATACTTTTTTTCTGTCTTCTAAAAACGAACAATATGAAATCAACCGCGTCGAAAAATATTGATTAGATCAAAAGTTATTGATGATTAAGTTTAAATAAACATTAGTTAGATTAAACAATATTAGATTATTTTGTTAACAATGACAATATCCTGTAATTGTGCTTAATTACTGTACTCCGTCAACAGATCACGTGTGCCAAACCCGCAATCGGTAAGTTGAATAGTTAATGAGTTATAGCGTTATAAACAAATTGACGTAGCATTTTTTAATAATTATCTTGGCCGTGCAAATGCAATTTTTGAAAAAATAACGACGCCGCTCGATTACACCGTACGTAATCTACCTTAGAAAAAATCAGCGTCATGCAGGGAAAGTGACAAAGTGGTACAGGTTTATTGCAAAAAAATGCTACGTCAATTTGTTTATAACGCTATAACTCATTAACTATTCAACTTACCGATTGCGGGTTTGGCACACGTGATCTGTTGACGGAGTACAGTAATTAAGCACAATTACAGGATATTGTCATTGTTAACAAAATAATCTAATATTGTTTAATCTAACTAATGTTTATTTGAACTTAATCATCAATAACTTTTGATCTAATCAATATTTTTCGACGCGGTTGGTTTCATATTGTTCGTTTTTAGAAGACAAAAAAAAAGAATTCTACATTTTTCCTTTATAATCAAGAGCAAAAAAGATATTCACGAATGAGCGAGTAATTCTACTAGAAAATAGCACAATATTGTCATTTAAACAATGTCGTGCAAGGTTTTGCATTTGCGGGTTAGTACTATTTTATTGCACGTATTTTTTGCAACCTTTATACAAAGTTTCAAGCTGATACCAGCGATTATCGCAAAAAGGCGATTTTTGGTGTATAACGCCTGGATGTACAACATCCAACCAAACTGAAACAGGTTGACGGATATGAACTTGATAGAGAAACAGGTGTTGCAGTCCATGGTGCTAAACTTAGGTGCATTGTTAACGGAACTTTGGGAAAGTTAAAAGTTAACATACGTATTTCATGAGGAAATTCCCGCTATCGGCATGTGTTGTCAATCTTCGTCAATTAGGTAGCATTGAAATCCTTACCATGCCTTCAGAACAGATCCCGACTGGTCTAGGGCTGCTCACAAAAACTCTTAACCCTAGCAGATCAGCGTTTGCTGAAACAGAAACTGCAGCACGGTAATGAATATCTCTGTGAAATCAAACATCAGACATACTGCGACGTATCAAATCAATCACAGTATCACCCTTTATTTTCGAATGCGAAGCACCCACTTATTGAAGATGTAAACTCTTGAAACGAGAGTGTCCAAGTGAGGATTCCTCTAAGAAAGATGCACTGGACAGACTTTTGTCTGATAAAGATAATTTGTATGTAAGTATAAACGGCACAACAAAAAGCATAAGGGCTGAGGTGCCGGGAACTTGAATACTCAGATAGTTTGGATTGTGCTCAACAGCACAGGCACTTAAACTGATTCTGTGTACCATTTCTCGTGTTATCAACTTCCATTCCAGAAGCTTCGTGTCTTTTATACAGGCCACTAGTTTGACTGGGGGTATTCTCAGTAGACGTGAAGGACTGATTGGATCTAATTAATAATCAAAATCAATCAAAACAATAACACAGAATTTTAAAATATATTTGTAATGAGCAGACTTCTGGCTTATTGTTAATTCTCCTCGACTAACAACCAACACTAGCAGGCTAGAGAATGTAGTCTAGATTCATAAAAACCTTTTGACAATAAAAACATTACAAATAATTAATTCCCCATTATGATTTTGTGCACTTATAACTATAAACATTAAGAAGACATCATTGAAAATAGAAGTAATGGTTATCCAGTCGATGATGATTCGGTAATCTAAGACAAATAAACATTTCCCGAAAATCCATCACTCAGGAAACATTGTACCAACAAATTGTCTTGATGAACACGTTACTGGAACGATTTCTCAAGCAAGCGACTCTAATTATCCAATAATTTCGGCGGTATTTGAAGTGGTTTAATAACATCCATTAACTGCCTACGTTACCACGACCCTATATCGATACACTTATCTTATTAAGATGAGATCCAATTATATATCCTATTAATAGCAGCAAAACGATCAGTAGTATAGATTTAACTTGAATGTATTAGTATTTACATTATGTATACTATTCGAAAACAATTAATGTAATTCATACAAAAATCAATAAATAATAAGTTCCAATAAAAATAAGTTTGTTTCAAAATTTCACATTTTATATTTATTGAGGTACACTGCATATAGGCGTATGTATTGTAATGTTTTTCTTATTTATTTGAACTGTTTTCACCATAAAATTTTACACTCACTATGGCTAATTACTATTGATTTATCAAAGAAACAGTTACACACTATAATAAACTTAATTTATATACACACTACTTAATGTCTATTAATTTATCTACAGTCGGTATAATAATTGTCCTAATTTATATTCAACACTATTTATTTATTCACTTTCTGTCCACTCGCTGTATACTGAAACTGTTTACCTATTCACTGTATACTGAACAACTCCTCCATTCACTCGAAAACCCGCGTATATATAGTCCCCCGAATCTCTAGAGCTTGTATGGCTGGCTTGTATGGCCTGGTACATTTCCAGAACAGTCTGGATATCACCTGCGAAAGAACCTTTCTAGAAAGGTCGCATTCATAGTTTGCGACAGGACCGGCTTCGGAATCAGTGAGTTCGTAACAGTATATTAGAATGACATCCACTAATACAAGAAAGATCTATTGTGTCCCTCTCCTTCTTCTACTTACAATCGACAAGTTTGTGAATGGAGGATTATTCTTATCTCTTATCTCTTATTATTCATCTCACAGAATATACATTCTCTTTGCTCCACAAGTTTGAGTTTTTTAATGACCAAATGGTTATATACACAGGTTGTGAGGACAATGATAACCCCTGGATCAGTTGTCTGGTGGCCGAGGATACTGCAGATTGGAGCGCAGAGGCAGCTGAGTGGTATTATCCTATGCCCATGAAAACGACTCCGACTGCGGACCTGGAGGTAATACTAAACCTATCACCACTGCATATCTTCATGCAAGATCTGTTATTCAGAGATTATTACAGAGACCTCCTCCCATCAGTCAAGGACACGGTAAGGTCTGCAAAGAGCTATATGAAGAAATAAAGGCAGATCTAATACTGGGAATGCCAATGGATCAGATTGCCCCACAAAGTAGTTTTAAGAACGGATATACAGTTTACATTCCAGGCAGGAAAGACTGGGGAGCAGGGCCTCCTATAACAGCGAATCTCAACTGGTACACTGATGCCTCTAAAACAGGAGCCGGAATATATGGGGTACAAGAGAAGATCACGATCTCTCTAAGCCTAGGGAAACATGCTAATGTCTCTCAGGCAGAGGTAACATCAAATCTGGTGTGGGGGTGTCGCGAGGCCCTCAACAGACTAGGTAGTCATAATAGAGTGACCATATCCTGGGTACTTGGTCGCCAATGAATAAAAGGCAATGAAAAGGCCGATGCATTAGCCAAGCAGGGAGGTCATGATAGGGCAAGAACCTTCCTGTGGAATTACTAAATGCCTAAGTGAAGACAGTATCCACAAATGGATAAACAACCAGGCGTTGCGCTGGTGGTATGAGACCCCAGGACAAAGGCAAACTAAATTATTCCTTGAAAGCCCTTCGGCCAAACTGTCACACCACCTACTATGTCAAAGTAGAGAAACGACGAGGATAATGGTGGGAATAATGACCGGACATTGTAGGCTGAGGAAACAATTGGCCTAGCAGACGACAGTCAATGCAGGTTCTGCCAAGAAGAAGATGAAACTGCGGAGCACATACTCTGTGAGTGCGAAGGCCTAGCAAGGGTGCGGTTTCACTCACTCGGAGAAGAAAAACCGATGACAGGGAGCTACGCAAGTCTAATAAGAAGAATAAAGCTAGATATCGAGCTCTTAATATAGGGAGGACCATAATAGATCTGCAAAGTTTGCAGTGGGATAGGACAAAAATCCACTCCAATTCTAATCTAATCTAATCCAGGTGTCCCGTCATATCCCAAGTTTTACTCTGGCTCAGGTTTCCATTTGCTCTCAACAGATTGTAGGAACCCAGTAGTATCTTTGATTTTCTAAGCCCCACTGGATCTCTTCAATGGTCAGAGTACATTGCAGCAGTTACCTTGAAAGGGTACCGGTCCCCAAAAGGGTATTGTGGCTTCTTATTTTGCCAGTTCATCAACTATTCCATTTCCTCCTATTCTAGTGTATCCTGAAACCCACTGCATGGTGACGTTGCTGATCTCACTTGTAAATTTTACTGGGACAACACATTATGAGGTAGGTGATCTCCTATTTCATGATGAAACTCCTAATTTGTCGTACAAATAGTAGATAGACAAATTGCTTCGCTAGTTTAGACATGTGAGGTAGATAAAGGAAGAACTATCATATCAAATTAGATGTGATGTTGGCTTTTGAGGAAAAGACAAACACCTGCAAGATTGGACATACTGATATGAAATCAAATACATCTTTATTAAATTATACCGACTCAGAAGCTCATGGAAGACGATTTCGATAGGAGAACTTATTTGTGTGAAAAAATGATGGGAGTGTTGTATAACAATAATAGAGAGATTTTAAGCCACTTATTGATCAACCTTATACGTTATCGGTTATTTTGCTCATGCGCAATAGTAAAAAATAACCGATCACCTTAATAAGCGATAACGTACTCCGTTATTTACGTCGAAATAAACGAAACCTTATTAAGCGGTAAGTTTTTGAGATAATTGTCAAGTGTATAATGTTTATTACGTTTATTTCGAATAAAAAAAGATGAATAGTATATTACGTAACGTGTGTGGTAAGAAGCATTTTACGCACGAATGGAAAAGTTACGCACTATGCCGCGTAGCGGCGATTGCGTAATTTCGTGAGTGCGTAATAGTATAATACGTAACGTGTGTGGTAAGAAGCATTTTACGCACGAATGGGTGAGTGCGTAAAATGCTTTACAACACGAGTTACGTACTATACTTTACCTACGACCTACTTGTACTTGTATTTTTTATAAGAAGCATAAGAAATAACAGTTACATAATTAGAGGTGCTTGGTAAACTCCATCTCTATTACTCTATTACCAATGAAAGAAGCACATCAAAGAACTAACGTTTAATCATTATTAATATATTGTTGATAATCGAAAGTCCATTTTTCAATTATAATCAATACATATACATTCCCTTTGGGCTTTCCATAGTTAAACGTGGCCATATTTAATGTTTTCAAATAGTAAATTTTGAATAAAATGGAGACGACTATTGACAGTTGCTAAGATGTTGCTAGGGAAACCGTGCGATTTACTTTACAGCTGTGCGTTTTTTTTACAGTGCGTAATAGACGTCATTACATTGATACCGACTGTGTGTTATTGACTGATTACAGGGGGGTTCGTAGGTAAATAATTTTAAATAACACATTTCAATACTTTATAATATTTTGGGTCTCAAAATATACTATATACATCTTTGAATACTTTTTTGCGCGATCGATCTTTTTGTTAGTTTACAGCATCGGTTTTCAGGTCGGTAGGTTGTGTTTACTGGTTTCTAAGTCTAACACGTCGGTAAGTGATTTACTTACCGTTCAGACGTCGGTAAGTAAACTACGTCTTAGCCCTACATACATTTAAGTGGTCCTAAATAATATATTACTTCATTCATTACACAAAAGGAACAAAAAAAATAATAAGATTGATATTTTTTAATGAACAGTATCGAACAGAACAATATAAAAAGTAATAAATAGCATGAAAACAATTTCACCAAAATGCAAATTGAACTGATCGAGAAGTATAAATGTCACTTTTGACATTTCGTTCATTTCGAAGAAATTTAAATTATTTTATTCGAAATTCGAATATTTCAATACGAGCGCGCAAAAAATGGTATAAGCATTTCGAACGTAAAGGGTAATACCGGTCTCCAGCAAAATTGGAGGCTTCGCTACGCTCAGCCTTCAAACATTGCTGTCGACCGGTAAACAACCCTTACCGTTCTTGATACTTAATATACTATAACTTGTCAACGCTGATTTTTAATGTTAATTTTGCCTAATGTATGCTGAAAATTCCGTGAAGAATAGCGCCCCTTATCAAGTTTTTCTATTAGACCTTGATCATTTCGACGTCTAATTATATTTTTTATATTATCCATAATTAATGTCATGGATTAATGTATACAAATCAAGTTAAACAAACAGAAAATTAAAGGTTAGTTACATCAAACAAAATAACGTTTAACGTGTAACGTCGTTCTGAGGTTATGGCATCAAAAACTAAAATAATTAAAAATGTCAACGGCTATTTTAGAAAGACTGCGCTTGCTCAGTTTAACGTTTAGCGTGTAACGTATGTCAAAATTTATGTGGCTTAAAATCTCTCTATTATCCAATTGGAAGACGTCATATGTTTTCTTATGAGTGCACTTTTTCACTCATCATTCAAATGTATGTATGTATATTATATAATGGGGCAAGACCTAATTGCGCCCTCTTACTTCTACTTATTTCCTGAGGAAAGTTCAGAGACTAGTGGGGAGGAGGAATTTTGGGACATCTGCAGTCTCCTTCAATTAAATATTCGTGTCTTCCATTTTCAATCAATTCACCGACATCGAGTGGTGTACTGATATCGTCTGGAAGAATATTGGATAGAAGAGGGACCTTTACAAGTTAAAGCCTGCAGATATCCTAAAATTTCTCCGGGAAATAGTAGAGGAAAGTCACCAAATATGGAATACCATTTTGTTTTTGTGATATAAAAAAAACTAATAAACAATATAAACATATAAACTAAATCAGTTTAATGTTTTTACTAATCAGTCATACATTTATATGTAGTAATTAACAGCCTTTAATCAAATATATTAGTTAACAAATCAAAATCTAACACAAAAAACAAAATCACAAATGAGTAACCAAATATGGAATAGGTATCCATATATGAAATATAAGCATAAATCAACATAACAATAACAAAAATGGACATTGATATCTTTGAGATCAAATCAATATAATATATTGTGATAAATGAAAGAAGTTACATAATTACTTGCAAAAGTCACAGATCCAAGTATCAAACTCTGGACCAGCACAATCATAATGTGCCCAGAGCCCACACATCAAGCATTTAATTTAATATTCCATAATTGGACACTGACGACTGTCCATATTTTGACTTTTATACTAGTTCAAACTCTTCTAAATATTTTTTAAAGTCACAATATTTTAATGACAAAAGATCTCAAAATGGTGAAATAAACATAATACCGATATACTAAATAGTATAGCACTTACGTAAACAAACATAACAGCTGGTAATACTCGCTTATTACTTACCATTAAAAATTTCTGCACGACTACAAAACAAAACACGCCTGCCACACGTGAAGCATTCGCGCAACTGACTCGATGGTGTGGGTGCGATAGTTAGTAGACAGAATGAAACAGAAGATGATCGAGTGTTGCGTTTCATACTTATAGTCTTAGAGAAATGAAGGCATTCCATATTAGGATACTATTCCCTATTTGGTGACTTTCCTCTACTAAGGAAGCTAATAGTGTCTGAGACTTTCCTCGGGAACTGAGTAAAAGTAAGGGCACAATAGATATTTCAGGTCTCAGTGAATGTCATTCCAATATACATATCTACACACATACATACATACATGCGAAACATCGAAATATCCGGATTTGTTTAAGCTCATTAATATGTAATTGTAACCTATATTCAGGATCCATGATACAATTTTATTAACTTTTTATCAATTTTAATACTTACTATTGATCTTACCACTACTATTATGTTTATTTGATTCGTCATATTACGTTTGTGATGAAATTTATTCCCATTAAAAATAATTTGTTTACATTCATCGTATAGGAATACGCCTTGTTTGAGGTTAATCACTGTATTCATTTCACGATTTTCCGATAATAATACATCTGTTTTTACGTTCGAACCAAACAACATAATATCAAAGTAAACAAATCAAATACGAGTACGTAGTGCTCAAATTATTAAATTGCTACTAATTTAAAAGTACATTGCAAATTGCATTCATAGGTTGTGTGAAAATTATAAGTAGCAAATGGAGTCCCTTCAACAAGGTTTTTTGATAATATCAACCAGCCAGTTCTCACCAAGCAATTGGTGGGATTGTATTGCATATTTCGCATATTGGCGGATTTTGTCTTATAAGC
>CAJUYH010006729.1:0-19318 GCA_910591685.1 Galerucella tenella
AGGACAACGATATCATCGGCATACCCAATCGTTAGAAAGCCCTCACCATTTAAAAGGGTTATTAGCTCGTCAATGACTAGGTTCCACAATGTGCGCGAAATAACATAGTCTTCCCATGTGGCCTCTACTGTACGGTTGCACAACATGGCCCCAAGCCAGTGAGTGATCATTGGCTCTATTCCATGGTTTGCCGCAGCCCTACACATGGATCCTACAGGGGTGCTGTCAAACGCCCCTTGTATATCCAAGGAAGCTCCCAGGGCGATCATGCCATTTTCCAGCTCCTTCTCCACCTGGGTTACCTGGTGTAAGACACTTTCAGTTGACTTGCCACACCTAAAGGCATGTTGGTTGTTGTGCAAAGGATACCTAAGCCCAACCTTTTCCTTTATGTACCGATCAGCCACCCTCTCCAGTGTTTCCAGCACAAAGGATGTTAGGCTAATGGGTCTGAAGGATTTAGCCACCGTATATGTGGTACGACCCGGCTTGGGTATGAAGACGACTTTCACCTGCCTCCACTGTTCAGGGACATACCTGCGTGCCAAACAGGCCCGAAAGATATGCACCAGAATTGTGCCAACGGCCTCCCAGCCTTGTTGAAGCAAAGCCGGGAAGATTTGGTCTTTCCCCGGAGACTTGTATGGTCTGAATTACCGTATCGCCCAAGTACTCCGCTCGTATGTGACTATTTCTTTTGCTAGAAGATAGTCCTCTTTACATGGTCGCTGTATACCTACATATCCCATGTCAGGACACTCCCGCTCGATTCCCTCACAACCGTTGAAGTGTGTCTCTAGTAGATGCTGCAAGGTATCCACCGGGGTTTTGGTGAAAACACCCGGAGCGACTTCCATGCAGCCTAGAGCGCTGACCGGTGATTTCGTTAAGATCCGGCACAGACTTGACATTTGAGGTACCAAGACGATGTCCTCACAGAAGGCCCGCCAGGCCAACCTGACCGCTCTCTTGTACTCTTGTACTCATTTCGTTTCTGGCGGTATTGCTCCCAATCCAGATCCGACTTTGTCTTCCTAGCCCTATTAAATAGGCGCCGGGTATGTTGCCGTAGCGAGTCCAGAGACTTGTTCCACCATTTGTGGCCCTTACCCTCCTTCCTGGTGTTTTCGGCGCAGTTTTCTTCATAAGACGAGACAATAATCGAGCCCAGCTCCGCTATGGCCCAATCGATCTCATTATTACTGCTAAAGTTCCTAGGGAAACCGCCAAGCCTCCTTGCGAGATCCAGTTTATACCGTTCCCAGTTGGTAGTCTTGGGGTCCCTATACTTAATTGATTGTTTTTCAACAGCAACCCTGTAATTGAAACAAATGTAACTGTGATCCGACAATGACGGATCATCATTAACATGCCAGTCCCTTACCATACTTACAACGGTACTTGACGCAAGCGTCACATCCAGGACTTCAGCCCGAATCCTATTTCGGAATGTTGGTTTCGTCCCTCGGTTGAGTAGTTGCAAGTCAGTGGTAACTAGATAGTCAAGCAAAGCCTCTCCCCTGCTATTGACGCCTGTGCTGCCCCACATAGTGTGGTGCGCATTGGCATCGCAGCCAATAAGAAGAGGCAGTTTCCTGACCATGCAGTATTCCACCGCCTTGCGGAACTCCTCAGTAGGTGGTAGCTCTGGTGAATCATAGGGCAGGTAAGCAGAGCATACCACAAAACTATGCCTTGTGAGATTCCAAAGGTGAAATCTTTATTGATTATTTGAAAAGGGGGAAAACGATATCTGGCCAATCTTTTGCTGTCTATGTTGTACTTTGTTGAGTTATTTGCATTTGAGCATGTCCACAAAACAAAAAAGATTCCCCAATTTCACGGAGTTAGAGCGACAATTGGGTACTTATGAAAGTAGCCGTTCACCATTGAAGTATAATAGAATGCAAAAAGACGGAAGCTGTGACTTGGCAAGAAAAGCTGAAATTTGTTGGAGTATCATGAGAACACTGGGTTTAGATAGTCGAAACCGAGTAATAAACTCGACATCATCGAGCTCTTCAAAGGGATTCATCCGTTCTTCAACAGTATATGGTCGTCTTTCGTACTCTACAAATTCCAATATTTCGCCAAGCTCCAAGCTCTTCATCAAAAAGGTCGTCAAGTTCCTCAAGATCCATTGACAATAACAATGAAATAAAATACACACAGAACCTGAATGCTACTAAACTACTATAAATGAATCAAATAAGCTTCTCGATTTCACCCTAAACGATAATAACACAATCAAATTTAAAGTTGAAATAATCTTTGTTGCAAAATGAAATCTTCGTTGCAAACATGAAAAAATCATGACACAGTTGTCAGTTAGAATCTATGGTTAGGATAACGGAACATCACTTTCTCGTATTTAACTGTATGTTCTATGGTTAACATTAAATTGATAGTGGCAGCTAGGGTAGCCGAGAGTTCCACTGCCAGCTAATGCAAACTGGTAGTTGATAAACACTTTGACCAACAGCTAAGTTCTAGCCGAAGGCTACAATATTTAACCGAGCATTGATAAACCCGCACTAAATATGATAAACTTATAACCTTTCGTGACTTTTCCAAACTGGACATCAACTCATTCTATTCAGATCTGTCAAACGTTGACTGGGATATCATTTATTCTTACAATGATGTAGACGACGTTTTCGTTCCTTAACAACAGCTTATTATCAATTTTCAATCAGCATGGCCCTTACCGTACTTTCAGAGCGACCAAGCCTCCAAAACCGTGGATTACTTACAACATAAAACAAATGCTGGAACAAAAGAGCAAAGCCCAAGCTCGGTATAAGAGACTGAAAACACCCGGGTCTTGGAATTACTACAAATAATTACGGAATTATGTAAGTGGTTCAGTTCGCCGTGAAAAAGCTGCACATCTCAAATACATTCTGAGACACAAAAATTCCAGTGCTACGTGGAAATCGCTCAGATCTCTGGAAGTTCTTCTAGATAAAATGACTCCAGTCATACCACCACATCTTAGAGATTTGAACTTGATGAAAAAACAATTCACTAACGCGCCGATTTTAGGAACAACTCAGAGTCAACTAGACCTAATTGAAACGTATGCTATTCCAAAACATGACTTCATTTCACATTCCATACTGTAGAGCCAGAGGTCGTGAGAACATACGTGAATAAAATCAAAAGCAACGCTATAGGCTCTGATGACATTCCTCCTAGCATGCTGCATCTGGTAGTACACCCCATTTACTACATCATATAACCTTCATATTCAATTTTGCCATTACATCTTCTACCTTTCCCTCACTGTGGAAGCACGCAAGAGTACGCCCTCTCTCAAAGTGTAATGATCCCGTGGAATATTCCGATTTGAGACCTGTCAGTATTCTGCTTACTTTATCAAAAGCCTTCGAAATTGCTCTTGAAGACCAGATAACAAACTTTGCCAATGAAAATAATTCGATAACGAATTTGCAATCGGGCTTTCGCGCCCAATGTAGCACTACCACAGCATTGAGTTTGATAACTGATGATATACTTAAATGTTCGAATGAAGGAAACTTCACCTGCCTAATTCTACTTGATTATAGTAAGGCTTTCGACACACTTGATTCATTGTATTTTATGTAAGAAACTCCGATGTTTTGGCTTTTCAGATACAGCTATATTGTTATTAAGCAGTTATTTATCTAATCGGACACAAAATATCGCTCTAGATGCAAATGAATCAAATTTCCTCACAAAACTCTTCGGAGTCCCACAAGGTTCCATCCTGGGACCACTTCTGTTTAGACTGTACATTTGCGACTTCTATAAATACATCAAGTTGGGTAACATACACCATTATGCCATTGATACACAACTTTATAGCTCGTTTAAATATCATGAGGCAAGACTCGCCGAATCCGATATAAATAGGAATCTTAAAGTACTGGTCGACGTGTATTGTGCCCACAACTTGAAACTCAATCCGAAAAAATCTCAAGTAATGCACAACTTTACCATAATAGGGACTTATTATCGAGAAATATGAAGTTAAGTATTTGCGAATCCCTCATCTCTAGATTGTCTTATTGTGACAGTATTTATGGGCCTGCCATCCTACAAACTGATGCTTCGCGACTGCAAAAAACTCGAAACAGCTGAATTCGATTTTCGTATAGTATCCGCAAGTATGATCACATCAGTGCATTCTTCAAGGACTCGGGATGGCTGAAATTGAATTATTTGAGAGAAATGCACTCGCTCACCCTCACTCATGAAATTTTAATAACTGGTAATTCGCCTTATCTACGGAAGAAACTACTTCCGCTATCGCACAAAAAATCCTCACGGAATAAACACACACAACTTATTCCAAGGCATACTAAGACAATCTTTACACGAAGCTTCTCCTATAATGCAGCCAAACTATATAATACCATTCCTGTGGAGTTCAAGGTACTTACCCTGGAGAATGTTTGCTATTTGTTTCTTCTTTGGTTATGATATATATTTATGGATTCCCATTCGTTGTTAACGATGTCATCGAATTAAATTCCATAAATATCATGTGTTTCTTTAGTTATAATATTATGTGTATATTTCGCCGGTTGGGTTTGAAAGCAGCTCCTTACAGCTAAATCTCGCCTTTTCATTATTAGTATTTCGCTTAGTTTATTTTTATTATGTAAGTAATTAATGAATGAAGACATATTATTATTATTATTATTATTAATCAGCTTGATGAATATTAAATCACTAATTTCTGGTCTTTCAAGGTGGTTGGAATGCAGATGGAAAGGGTGAAAATATTTGGGACAGAACTCTGCATACAAATCCAAATTTTACAACAGATGGACTGAATGCTGACGATACTTGCAAATCTTATGAAAAATACGAAGAAGACGTTAAGCTACTTGCCGATTTGAACGTGACCCATTACAGATTTTCTTTGTCGTGGTCGAGAATTCTACCAAATGGTGAGACTTAAAATTACTATTTGCCATTATAAATTATTATCCATTGAACTCGTCTCTTGGAAAAGCAATAAAAAATTATCAAACAATATTGTTTGTCAAGATTTGGCAGACCTCGACTACACAATAGAATAGTATATGCTTCAACGAGTGCAGAATGATGGCTATTATTCACGCGGATGAAGTTTCCAAGTAAATAATAGCCATTTTACACAAGTAAACGACTATAATCTCTCCACGACTAAAAAGAAAAAAACTTCCAGTGAGGAATGAACCTCGATCGTCCGCGCCATAGTCAACCACCACTAGGCTATAGAGCATATTATTATTTATAAAAATGTAAAGAGTAAATATATATACGTAATTCATATTTTTGATCGGAACCCTTACATTTATAAATAAAATTAATTCCGGGGGCGTACATATTCACTATCTCTACTGTTGTCCATTTTTTTCTCTTATAATATGTGAAATTATGATTTTCCAATTATTTTGACGTTTCAAACGACGCGCTGTCAGAAGCGATTTGCGTTCTTAGGTATTTGACGTTTTAAAAAGACGATTTGATTTATTCATTTTAATTCATTTTAGCGTGAATTCTGATAATAATATAATGTGATTGGCTAACGAGAGTGAATTCTTTTCATTATTCACTGGTGTAAAGAATTTATATCATTATGCAGCTAAATATGTAAAAATAATTTGTGCGTTATTATTTAGTCGTGGAGAAACAACGTTTCTACCTCCCATGAATACAAAAATATTCTAATAACAATTGGTATTGAATTAGGTTTGATAAATCATGTGAACCAGCCTGGAGTGAAATACTACAAAAATCTCATAAGCGCATTGAAATCCAAAAATATCGAACCTTACGTCACGTTATTCCACTGGGATACACCGCAATACATTCAAGAATTGGGTGGTTGGCCGAATGAAAATATAGTTGATTGCTTTGCTGATTACGTGAGACTTTGTTTCCAACTCTTCGGAGATCAAGTGAAAAATTGGATGACTTTCAATGAAGCCAAGCAAACTTGTACCGATGGTTATGGTATAGGAACTTATGCACCTGGCATCAAATCTCCTGGTTTTGCTGAATATCTTTGTATCAGAAACGTGCTCAAATCTCACGCTAAGGCTTGGCATATATATGATGAAGAGTTCAGAAAGGAACAAAAAGGTAATGTTATTATTTGAAATAATTACATGCTCAATATTTTGTTATAATCGAGTAGCTTGCTGAAAGAAGCACTTTGGTTAATTGAAATACTCCAGTTGACTAGTAGGTTATTATTATTCTGAGAGTTACACATACACTTTCCAATGGAATTCGTTCATTCAGGAGTAGATCTAATTACCGGAGGTCCTCTAGTAAACTCGCGAGAGCTATTTATATACAGGGTTGGGATAAAGTATGGAACCAAGTAAATATCTTTTAAACGGTAAGAACGATATTTATGGAAAACAGGTAAACGCAATGGAACAAAGTGCATCTGATGTACATTCTTTTGTTAATAATATAAATCTGGTTCAACCGGAAATGCCATCAACTTCCTTAATTTGAATGGTACACCATATAATATATTTGTACAGATTTTTGGAAAAGCTTGTTTTTTAAATTCGTACATACTGAGTGTGGTGTGAAAAATTTACAAAAACGAGGAGTAGCTCACTGTTAGTTGTACAATAGGTGTATATTTCATTATTTTGAAATAATGAACAAAATCACCTCAAATCTCGCCGCTTACTTGCTGACAATAAGCCATCCTATCAACAAATTCTTGGGTCACTCTTTCCAAGACTCATTCACGTGTTAGTTCACATTCATCAATAATACTTTGTCTCAATTTCTGTGAGTTTGTTGGTCGTCTAACGTGAACACGTGATTTCAGATATCCCCAAAGAATAAAATCGAACGGGCTGGAATCTGGAGAACGAACAAGCCACTCTATAAATCCTCTACGTCCAACGCCTATTCCCGACAATTCCTATCCAAACATTTAACTTTTGTGGATGCAGGGTATGTGCTTCATGAATCCAATGAGGATACTTTTTCGACCAATACCTTAATACCTTGAGTTTTAGGCGATTTACCGTTCCATTTGAACAAAAAGTTGCCTCATCGGAAAAAACTATGCTAGAAGCATAATTTTCGTCGACATTACAGATGTCCATTAGCCGTTCGCAAAATTCCAGCCGTCGGTCAAAATCATCGTCTGACAATTTTTGAACCAACTGTACCTTAGATACGGATAATACTTTTCACTTTTTAATATCTATCATACATAACGTCGACTGATACCATGGTTTAGTGCCAAATTTGTGGTGGAGGTTTGAGGTGATTCTTCTAAATCAATTTCAATATTTTGTTCAACAGATTCGTTCGTTGCAGTCCGCAGTCTCCCAGGTTTTAGCAAATTTTTTACAATCCCAGTTTTATTGAATCGTAGGATGGTATTTCTCTCCGGATGCAAGTTATTAAAAATATGACACACTCGTTCGTGAGTTCTAACACGATCACCATAACCGATTATCATTAGAATTTCAATACGCTCTTTTTCACTTAACTGAACCATCCTAAATTTCATTTCCGTCAATTAGAATTTGACTTGGAGAACAATTGAAGGCCTTAATGTGAAATAATGATAAGCCACATAAGGTAAATTGTTGTGAAAACGAATTTAAAAGTTTTTGAAAAATATTAAAAATCAATCGGAGATTTTTGGTTAATTATTGTTATATACTTTGCTACTACTAGTACTGGTATTCAAATTCTGCTATTCCTCGGAATAAAAAAAATGAAATGTGTGCAGGAAAAAAAAATTTTATTTAAAAAATGAGGTTTGTTACATTATTGTTTTAAAACAAAACATTGAAAACCTAAAAACCACTTTGGTTAAAAGTACGAAGAAATTGGGTTAAAAGGGACTTCCATCACTCAACTATTTCGAATTCGTCAGCGCCTTCAGTTTCAGGGTTTTCATTAGGTGAGCATTGTGGCACATAAGGGCACATACGGCACATAAGGACATAGAGACATAGAGACTGTTTTGTAATTGTCATTGACGGCATATTCCACGTAAATTACTTCACTGTAATCAGATTTAAAATGGAAGGAAAATGCACTGAATAAATTAAGGTTTTCGTTGTCTTCCGTACGCAGATTTTTTTCATGTTAGTTAGGATGGGTTGGAAATTCAGGAAATCACTTTGATTCATAATAGTCAAGTCAAAGGGCTGTTTTATATTCGATTCTCTCATAACTTGGTGCCAATCACTTGGGGAGTAAATAAGTGGGGCATACTTTCTGTGGCGCTTTTTAATGAGAGCAGAATCTCTGTCCGAAAGCAGATGTGTATGCCCAGTAACAAGAAAGTGATGTGTAATACTCTAGAATGTTTTTCCCTCAACAAGTTGCAACCACAGAGACATAACTAGCCAGTTTTTATTTTCTCCTGGACAGTTGTCCGTAAAAATAACCAAATCTTCAACACCAGATTTTTTAGACAAACATTTCAGAACAACGGAAGCCACTTCATCACTGCCGGATGGGCATTTACTGCAATTTTCATTACATCCACAGGGTGGCCCATTTTTCGAGTGCCAACCTTTTTATTTGTCTTGTCGCTAACATATTCTTGCCCAAGATTCCTTCCACATTATCTTTTTTGTCTAGAATAACCTTCTAGATTCTCTTGTCTCCACCTGCTTTTGGAAGTTCGTTTGGGAGAATTAAGTTTAGGTCTTTTTGTCGTAGTTGGGCCCTCACTATCTTCACTTACTATCTTCACTTGTCACATCATTTACATCAGACTCCTAGAATATAAATGCAATAGTATAACAAGCTACTAGTTTTTTACATTAGAATGCTCAAGTGCAAAACTGTGACACGCTACATTTTTAAAAAAAAGCTCACCTGCAGATTATTAGATTGATTTTCATTGTCACCAGGACTATAGTCCTTATCGAGATCACTGTCATCTACGGGTGATTCAACATCATCACTAAAACTGCTCATTTTTTAACTTTATAGCAAAACACTACAGCACGAACTAATCGGTATCCGCCATTTTCTGTGGCTTGTCAATATTTAACACAAATAGTCTCTGAAAAGTGGAGAGTTGCAACATGATTCCTGGATTGTGGCAGAAACTATTGACAAATAGCTGAGCTCTCAATCGAGTGGCTTGTTATATTATTGCATTATTCTATTGCATAGTAAAATAGATTTTGAAAAATGGGTGACTTGTTATTGTTCCACATTAAGGCGTTCAATTAGTAGTTTATGTAAATAGTTTTTTGCTTTAATGCAATAAACTTAAAGGAGGTTGATTGAAGTGCTTTATTCCCCGTTTTTACAAAATTTTTCACACTGAACTTAGTATGTATAAATTGAAAATAGCAAGCTCTTTCAAAGTCTTTGAAAATGTATAGGGTGTCCCATTTAAATTAAAGAAGTTCATGGCATTTTCGGTTGAACCTGAAGTATATTATGAACAAAAAAATTCACATCGAATGCATTTTGTTACATTGCACTCACCTGCAAATTTTCATGAATATCGTTCTTTTCGCTCAAGAGATATTTACTTGGTTCCATACTTCATCCCAGCCCTGTATTTCCACATGTTGGATCTTCTAGCAGTCCCAAATTATTCAAACGACAGCTGCTTGTTAGTAGGTCTGATGAAGAGCATAAATCCTGTCTGTTATTATAGCCCACGATACACTCACTCACGGTATGTTCTTGCGCATGTAGCCGTCAGCGTGTGACGTCATGTGGGAATCTCAATCGGTGTTGTACAATGCTAAACATATGGGAAATACTCTGTTTGTGTTCAATTTTCATGCATGTTTCCACTTTATGAATGAATATTTAAATTCGACGGTTTTTCAGATATGATATGAAATATTACTTTATTATCAGTAGCTTAGTCATCTTTTTTTTGGTAAGTACAATGATGCTGGGAGTTAACAATGTACAAAACGTAGAAATATGTAGGTAATACAGGGTGTCCCACGACGAGTGAAAACTATCTGTATATGGCAAAATACTCATAGTAAAATCACGAAAATTTCTACGTATGGGTTTTCGGATACGATCTTTTCAACTAAAATATTTTCAAAGATGGCCGACTTCCGTTTCTACCGGAAGTCGACTGTAACTTTGTTATTTTAAATGGAACACCCTGTATATTAATACATTTTTGAAATATACGTAATATATTTGGATACTTTTGTCTAAAAACTTTTTCCGAAAAATGCACACTTTTTGAGTTATTAATTTTTTTGTAGAAAATTTGACCGTTGAAGACCCTTATAAATTATTTTTTTACGAGAGGACCCTTGAAGATATGAAAATGGCTTCTCTTCGGTTGCCTTGAGCAAGGTCAAACGTATTCGAATCTATGTTAAAAAATTTTCCATTTTATACAGGGTGTGTATAAAAAGTGTTCAAAGTTTAACTTCATAAATATCGAATTTCTTCATTTTTTTAAATAGAACCACCCTGTTTTTTTTATTTTAATGCATTCAGGAGAAAAAAATAAGGCAAGTTCATGTATACTTTCCTATACCTAAACCTCACGGAAAGAGACGTACTACAAAAAGTAGTATGTGAATAATTCCACACATGGGAAAAGATTCACCGAACGAACTGTAAGTGTATCGTGTTATAGCCTAGCAATGTTTGGTAACAATCCTCAAGGAATATTGAAGTCACCCTATTAAACGAGTTCTGGTAAATTTGTCCATGGGTGTAATATTCTTCTTGCAGTCCTGAATCTGGACCAGACCCTACCATTGTTGAAATTGGTATGAAATTATTTGCAAGAGTTTTGTTCGTCTGCCTTACCGGCTCTTTCCTTTGATATACATAAGCCTAATCAAAGGAAAACGTTGACAAGAAAAATATATTAGCGTAATTTTGGACAACCTGAGTTGCATAACTTGGCTGTGTACATTTTATGGCACGATTTTCGGTATTTGAAATATTTTGAAAAAGATCTCAAAACTTCCAAAGTTTTAAAACTAAAATCAATATTTTTCCAGGTCGTGTAGGAATTGTCATCGATTCAAACTGGTGGGAACCTTACACTGATAGTACTGAAGATAAAGCAGCTTCAGAAAAAATGTTACAGTTTACTGTGAGTTTTCATACATTAATTTTATAAAAAGTGTACATATAATTTCTTTGAATTTAACTGTGGTGATATGTGTCCCAAAAGGTTTCAATTAGTCAATATCATACTTATTATCACCTTGATGGAGTAGCACACAAATAAAGGCATGCCCATAGTTGCGAAGGAGGTTCTATTGAAGTCACCGCTACCACACATTCTTTCACAAGGCGAGGCTGCACTGATTGCTAAATGGTTAGTGGAACATAAGCCGAACTAGTCCAATAAATGAGGGCGAAAAATACCGTCAACATGGGCATCTGGTCCAGCAAGGAAAATAATTTTTTTTTTTCAATTTGCAGGTAATAGTGTGTACATTGAACCCCCAAAATGTCAGGTGTCTGAAATTTGTGGAAGGGTCAGAAAATGGCTCTAGAGATCCCGAAAATCCGTTTTCCGCCGATATTTCCCGAACTACGATCCCTAGAGAATTTTTGTTCTGACAAAAAATGAAGAGCAGTTGATTACCTACAAAAGTTGTCCCCACAACTTCTTTCGTTACACCAATATTTGTTGCAAAAATGGTGGTTGAAAAGTTCGCAGTTTTCTGAAACTTAAAAACTGATGCTTCTACCCCAAAATCTGGGATGAGCGACCCGGAAAAAACATAAATTTCTATGTTTCAGGCCTCCAGGCATCTATGGTAGATGGCGACACCTTGCATTTTCGCAATCGCGAAATAATTAAGGCCATGAAAAGAAACATGAAAATGATCGACTTCTTACCCACTCTCGGGCTCAAAAAAGTGATCGCTTTCTTTAAAATTGAGACCCTGGCCTGCTTTTATTGTACAGACCAATCCTAGGAGTGGATTAAAAAATCTAGCAAAGACGAATTTTGGCCAGGTTTTCCAATGACCCAGGAGCACGAATTGAGTGGATGAAAACACGCCTTAGTAGCCACAGATCCTTTCTTTCACCCGCACTTTGATTCATTAAAAAATATTGATTTTCACGCAAGTTATTGAAAAATTAGTAATTCACTTGGGGACGTCATACCCTCAGAGCGTGCTCTCTATAAGCCGGCCTGGAGCTCAATTTTGGGTCGGCGTTCGGGCCATTTATCTCGAAAACTATCTAATTTTCCGAAAAAATGCTAGTAATCATTTTTGTGGGCAAGGAACTGCCCCTTATTTTTGGTCTGAACAAAAATTCTCCAGTGGTCAAATCTCGGCAGATATTGCGGGAAAACGGATATTCTGGAATTTCAGAGCCATTTTCCCACCCTTCCACAATGGTCAGGTACCTGACATTTTGGGAAGTAAATGTGCTTACCATAACCTGCAAATTAAAAAAAAATTGCTCTTGCTGGACCAGTTCCCATGTTGATACCTTCGTTCACTGAACTAAACGCTATGACCAAACCTAAATATACCTCTCAATCCTACAATTTTCATGAAGTGCAGGGTATTCGGGAGATACCCAGTCCTCTGCTTTATTTGCACGGATGGGGTCGCTTCAACTGGTAGTGACATTATGTTAGTGAGCCCTGTGCTGCTCTGCCTTTTTTCTGGAAGTAGTGACCTAAAAATCGATACGAATTGAGTTTCATGCTGCACAGGTGTTGATTGAGTTCACCATACCCTGAGAAAACCACTACGAATGCTTATAGTCGAGGCAACGAAGCACAAAGCTAGGAATCTTTCCGGGACAGCACGTAGAGAGTTGCGGTTTTTTGCATTCGGTGGCAAAAACGATGTAGAAAATTCCTACCTAGGTTCTACCCTGTAGAAACCCCTGGGTGCGTTGCTGCCGGCCAAAATGCAGCCCAAAAATGCACCTTTTGGGAGGCCTTTCCTCCAATTTTATAACTTCGTAAAAAAGAGGCAGAACCGGCTCAATTTGGCTACTCGAGGGTTTTTGGGGTCGCTGATCACGATTATGATGTTAAAATCGACCTCCAGGACACCTGGGGGTCAGGAACGCCGATGAAGGTCATCTCCGTGGGACTCTCCAGGAATTTCGTGCGCCGAGGGGCAGAAATTCGGTATCTGGGTTTTTTTTGGGTCGCTGAACCCAGATATGGCATCGGCGAAGTCCCCACGGAGAGCTGGTGCAACCTGACCCAGCCCTGAACGTCGTCCCCGTGGGTTTCTTAAGAAATTCGTGCCCGGAAGGGCAGAAACCCAGTATCTGGGGGTTTTTTGGTTCGCTGAACCCAGATATGGTATCGGCGAAGACACACGGGCACCTGGTGCGCCTGACCTGGCCCTAGACGTCATCCCCGTGGGTTTCTTCAGAAGTTCATGCGCGGAAAGGCAGAAACTCGGTATCTGGGGGTTTTTTGGGTCGCTGAACCCAGATATGGTATCGGCAAAGTCCCCACGGACACCTGGTGCGACCTGCGACTATTATCAGTGTTTTTGATCTCTTCTGGTTGTAGTTCTCTTGACATATGTTCGACTGGCTTCGTTCTGGAAGATCTCCAAAGAGGTATGATATGTATTTTTTGACAGTTCTACCAAATTCTGCACTGGAGGCATAAGAATTAATCATTAAGAACGGTTTGGGTCTACATAAAGGGTGAGCACAGTCTTTTGGCCTATTTTTTCACTTCCTTGCTTACCAGCATTCAGGTATCGAAAAGGTAGAAGACTGTGTTATTTCCTTTTCAAAATAAGTTTTGCACGTTGTTTGTCAATCCATATCACCACAGTTGATTATAAGAACGTTGGTTACAACATAATGGGCTTGTTCAAGAAAATTTTTTTCAGTTATAATAGAAACTGAAACTCATTTTAAACAGATTCTAAAAATTTTAGATTTTTCCGCGAACGTTTAAGCCTTTAAATTAATTAAAGAAATTGGATTGAACGAAAACGGGGCGTGGTTACCTGTGACGTAACACTGCATATGCTATAACTAACGTTTGAAGCGCCGCAAGTCGAGAGCTGTGTATTGTGTATATTGTATCGTTTTGTGTGAGAAAAAAAAAACGCTGGAATGTTGACTGTACCAACTTTTTCGTTATTTTATTGTGAAGGGAGTCAGAAAGAAGTGGTAAATGAATGCAATTTTTTCCCGACTGTCCTAACACATCCAAGAATGCACCAGAAAAATATATATACATTGAAACAGTGAGCAGTGGAACAGTTAAATTAAAACCTTGATTAGTACCCAGATTGTTTGACTGTCTAAAAAATAGTTGAGCTCAGAAAATAGAGCCTCTGATGATGATAAAGTAGAGGAAGAAAATCAAATGGATATCACTCGAATGGAACATATATCTCGGGAAAAAGGGGTTCAGACTTGCATTAAGGCTTATGTACGTTCCAAAGCGATTCAATGCGGGGGCGAGGTGTTTTATATATGGAAAATTGCTAAAAAGCGAAAATGCTCTAGCAATGAGATCGTTCCAAAGAAATCGTGAATGGAAAAAGACGGAAAACCTATGAACGAAGAGTTTTCAATATCCACTAGCGGTCCTTGTTCTACATTTAGCTCGTCAGAATTGAGTATGTTAGATCCGAAGAAATTATATTACCTAGACACTAATAGGTCAGATGAAATAAAATATTTTATTTGATAGAAAAAAATCCAAAGCTTTATTTGGGAGTTCCGAGTCATTCATTATTTGTTGTGAGCTTGTTAACTGAAAAAATGTGAGCTGGACAAGCTTGATATCTTTTTAACATTAAAAAAGATTAAATTGAATTTACCTTATAGGATATTGGGATATGATTTTGGTGTGGCAATTTCCAGAATATGCAGCATGATACAAAAACTATACCGTTATTAGCCAGTTACCTTCACCCATTTGTGTAAGTTAAGAAAAGACTTCCTACTCCTTTCAGACGCAGATGAAAATGTACAATGTATTATGGATTGCTTTGAAATTTCGATTCAGAAACCATGTGTGAATTCTTTGCTCCTATTAATGAAGTTCCTCACCATAAATATATCGACTCCAGGTGAATTTGCAGAATCTGCTTCAATAAATCCAGTATCTACTGAGTACATCTTTAATAGCAAAAATCACTAACACTTTCAAAATTTAAAGATATTGCAGCTGTAACCAACTTTCTTATGTGAAACGCAGAGGTGTACAGAGCACAATATGCAATGTAACGTCACAGTCGGTTCTGTCGCTTTTTAAGGGAGCTCCACTTTCAACCTCTAATATCTAAGTGGTGGGGAAAGTTCAGAAGCTGAAAATTTCACTAGTTATTTTGATGATTCAGTCTTACAAAATAACGTAAGAAAAACCGAGAAAATATTTCATTTAACAGAAATTTATCCATTATCGCTATTTATTTATTTACCTCCACAGTATGGTATGTATGCCAATCCAATATTTAATGGAGATTTCCCAGAAATTGTGAAAACTACAATTGAAAGGCGTAGCTTGGATCAAGGATTCACAAAGTCCCGACTTCCTGAATTTAGCGAAGATGAAATTAAGTACATTAATGGAACAGCTGACTTCTTGGGTCTCAATCAGTACTCCTCATCGCTAGTCACGCCAACGAAAAATCCAGATCCCAACGGAATGGGATACCCTTTGGACTCCGAAGTTGACGATTGGTTCGATGAATCATGGGAAAGAGGAGCCTCTCCTTGGCTCTCAGTAAGTACACTACTAATACGCTTTGCATGTAGCTAAAAGTCTTGAGCTGATCATTTATGACATATTATAGCTTAGTGAACATGTACCATTTTCATACGAATTTGCTTCCGCCGTCTTCGAAAAATAATGACAGGACGTCTATTCTTGAAAAATAAGCGGCATTGATTTACGGCGAATGATCACATGAGGCGATCGTCGTTATATCCTTGGCCCGTGAATCGATATTATTGATCTCATGAAAATCATACGCTCCGGATCGCATGGTCCAAAATAGAGGAACAGAGTCGAATGAATTGGCGCTTGCCTAGTAAAGAGGTTTTTTTAATGGAAATTAGTATATAATAAGTATATAATTATGTAGGTACAATTTCCCTATGCATTTCGTAATCATTCTGTCAGTTCTCTGCTTCTTTGAATCTTAAATTCATGTGCATAGAGTTGGAAAAAATACTTTGTCGTCAGTTTTAGTGGTTCTACTGATTTTCAGTGTTTTTAATCGGTGTTTCATTATGGACATGGATAACTATTATTTTTGGCACGTAATGATGGGGGATTCACGGGAGGCAGGGGGAGGAAGTATGAACTTCTTTTGTAAAGAGTGAAACGCGAATGACTCATTTTGATTCAATTTTAATACTAATTGATATACTAAGCAGAAGTTTATTAAAAGTAATTAATGACAGAAAATTATAACAACCGTACAAAAAAAGGGGCTAAAGATAACTAATAAGTGAATCTTTTGTATCAAATAATGCTGGTAACAACGCAATTTTGAACGTTTTCATGTAGGTTCAAGAATTAGTCGATTTCGACCGTGGGAGTCGATAGAGCGCACGGGATAGACACCATCGTATGAGAGAAGCTCCGGATCGTATGATTTTCAAGAATAGCTACCCAGGAGATATCGACAACCGACAGTTCGTAATCCCGCAAACGGTAACAGACAATTGGTCACGCCGTCAATTCCTAACGGCGACCATTCGTAACATCAACAGATCGTTCATAGCAGTTCAATTCGCAGCGCCAACATTCAGTTTTTTTCAACAAGTTATGCGTTAATGGATTCAAAGAAAACTGCATCATGGATACGATGAAAAATAGCAAATTCACATTGATTTTTTTCCTATTTCTGAGTCGGTCAGGTAGCTAAACCCCATGTGAGTAGCTTTAGGGGTTGGATTGGGCTGTTAACTAATTTATTTATTGTGAAAGTTTTTAAAAAGGGGCGAATTTCCATACACCATGGGCGTACGAATGAATTTTTATGGGAGATCAATTAATTTGTTGAACTTTTTTATCATGGACATATAAACTGGGTTGATCAACTTGTAATGTAATCAACTTGTAATGATCCCTGTATCATATTGCATGCGATAACATGACGGACTGCCGATGAATTTTTTGAAGATTGTTGATTAAAAATAATAGGCTTTCACGAATAGGCGTTGTCAGCAAGTTTTGCTGATTCTGCAATTACTTGGCTTAGCCAGAAAAAAAGAAGTATTGTTCTTCTGACAACTGGAAAAGAATATATCGCTGCAAGTGAAGCAACGAAGAAGTTCATTTTGGTAAAATGACTTCTGGAACTTGGTCAAGACATGTTTCCTATATTATTTATAAATAATGCAAGTATTAGGCTGGTGTGGAGTCCAAAGCTCCATATAAAATCAGAGAATATTGTAGCAAGGTCCCATTTTTTCGAGAAAAATAACACTAGGAAGCTATGCAGCATATTGGGAGTAGAAATCGAGTCGCAGATATGACAAAACCCATTCCTTCTCCGAAGTTTGTTGAAATGACTAAAATGTTAGGGAGTTATTTGTAATGATCGTTTTCACGTTAATTTCGGGAGGAAGTGTTGAATTTTTTCTCTTCTTCCTTTTTCTCTTAAATATTCGAATAAATATCAAGAGGAATGAGTGAGTAACACATTATGCTTGAGCGATATAATAGATGAGATGTGGTTACATTTTTTATTGTTTAATTATTGTGCTTTTATCTACCTTGCATGTCCAAGCTCGTGAAATTTTGCATATTCTCCTCTGACATTTGGAGGAGAATTTGGAATTTCATCGAAAAACTGGTTTTATCATTCCAATATTATTTCTAATATGATCGTAGTGCTTGGAGTGATAAAGGACCCACAATATAAAATTTGAAGGAACTGCGATATACACTTTTTTAAACAATTCAATTACTTTGTAGGTGCATCCAGAGGGAATCAGAAAAATATTGAACTGGATCAAAAAAACATACAATAATCCAGAGGTGATGATAACTGAAAATGGATATTCTGACTTCGATGGAACACTAGAAGATGACAAAAGGATTGAATATATAAAAGTAAGGTTAACTAATTTGATTTATTGCAATCTTATGTTTAAAAATAATGTAATTTGCTATTTTTGTTATACGCCCGTTAAACTCTCTGGTCATAAATTCTTCTAGAAAGAATGATCAATATTGAAATTATCAATAGTTGGTGTTTGTACGATATTTTTATATGGGTTGAGTGACAAATATTCAGGTAACCTACTGGTCTAGTTCAGTATTGAGTCTCGTGAAAGGTTTTTCCAAAAAAAAGGAACCTAACATAGAGGCACAGCACCTAGGAGATAACTGAATAAAAGATGGACATTCACCTTAGTTAAAGCCTGAAGATATCCAGAAACTCCTCTGGGAAATAGAATTTGAGGAGATACTAGTCTCTGAAACATTCCTCTGGAACTGAGTGGAAGTAGGGGGCACAATCGATCTTTCAGGTCTGTCAATGTGATCTCACTGGTCGCGTTCATCCCAACAAAGTTGATCAGGTAGCGATTTTTAGAGTGATCCATCAGTTCGTAATTCTGCTGAACGTGCTAATAAAACCATCAACATAATATGTCAAATGTCAATGAATACAACAACAACCACTCAATTTTATTTGATATATACATTTATGAAATCGGTATTACTTCTAACCATTAAAAAATGGGAGTTAATTACAATAAATTGAACTCCCCACTTCCCATCCATGGTCTCGGGACCTCGGTTTTACGTCTCCTCCGAAAGACGGCATATCTATACCTCGTGCTCATTGGTATAATGCCTGCGAGCTGTGATATGCTAGTCCGCTGTACGGGCCCTATACGATGGTTTTCCCTGGCATGGTCGTCACCCATCCAAGTACTAAACATGTCCGACCTTGCTTGACTGTAATTATCGCATCAAACGTGTTCCACTACAGTGCTGGGTCGTCGCCGTCTCATCACGCGTTAGATATTACCCTAAACTACCTCACCGCTTTATTATTCTGCTAAATTGTGTTAAATTCAATTGTGTACTTTATGCATAAATATCAAATCATGATAGCGATAGATGATATTATGGCATCATGATATTAATTTTATAGCTTCACTTATTTTGGAAATAATTACTTACAATATAAAATATAAATGATGCCACGAACAGACATTAGCTTTGTGATACTCTGGTTTATCAGTAATTGTACTGTTAAACTATATTGAAAGGCTATTGTGTATTATTATTTTTGCTAATGAACATTATTATTATTAATATCATTATTTCTACATTTCATATCATTGGTTCTTTTAGAGTTATCTAAGTAACGTGAAGAGCGCTTTGGATGAAGAC
>CAJUYH010006730.1:0-19311 GCA_910591685.1 Galerucella tenella
TCACCGATAATGTCTGTGATTTTATTCGGTATATTGTACAGCGTTCTTTGATGGGCAAAACGGGTACACTCCACTAGCACATGCACTACCGACACTGGAGCCTGACATGTTTCACATATGGGTGCCGCAGAATGAGACATCAGGTGGCCGTGGGAGAAGCGAGTGTGTCCAATTCTAAGTCGAGTTAATATTATTTGATCTCTCCTTTTGGCTGGTAGGAATTTCCAGGCAGCTACACTTTTCTTAACTCTCCTCAGTTTGGATTGAGATCGAGACCAGCTGTTTTGCCAGTACTTAATGACTAACTGTTTAAAAAAGTTCTTGCAGTCTGTCACAGTAGTTCTTGACACTAAAGTGCAATTTGGATCTTCAGTTGCATTTTTGGCCTCGAGATCTGCCTTTTCGTTTCCGATTATCCCTATGTGTGACGGAACCCATAAAAAACGAATATCTTTATGAGCTTCTTGTAGATTGAACAGCTCTCTTCTGATAATTTGTACTAAGGGATTCGAGGAGTACATTTGGTGAATGCTTTCAACAGAGCTTAGAGAGTCCGTAATGATCAAAAAATGACTTGGTTCGTGGTTTTTTGCATATATGAGGGCTTGAAATATTGCGTACAGTTCTCCAGAGTATACACTTGCCATTTCTGGTAGCCTAATTTTAATGACGGCACTGGGAGCAATAATTGAAATTCCTACTCCTTGTCCCTTTTCCATTTTCGAGGAGTCTGTGTAGATTTGTAAGTATTGACTAAATCTGGACACTTTTTCTTGGAATGCTGTTCTTATCAATGCTTGATTTGTTTCGTATTTGCTGAAATTTGATAAGGAAGTGTCGCAGTACGGGAGCTTCGTTAGCCAGGGAGGAATGGGATTAAGGTTCAGTGAAAAAGTTGGAGGAATGGAGGTATCAAATAAGATAAGAGATCTATTTATTCTCTCATATAGAGGGAGATCAATTCGTTTTCTTTTTGCATACTCAGAGCTAAAAGGATTTGACAGTGCATTTTGATATACCGGATGATTTGGATTCGAGGATACTGATGCGGTGTACGAGAGGCTTAGATAATAACGTCGAAGATGAAGGGGAAGTTCAGAAGCCTCGCATAGCAGACTGTCAATAGGACTCGAGCGGAAAGCCCCAAGGCCCCAAGGTTTTAATTGTTATTTATCAGGCTGATTACTTTAGTATAAATTATTATATATTTATTAAAATTGTTATTGGCATATCCTAGCTATAATTAATCATAATTGTAAAAACCAGCATACACAGATTTAAAAAATCCATTGTGCTGGTTAAAGGCTTAGTAAACTCAGTATAAGGAATATAATATATTGTTAAATAGTTAAGTACCTTATTGTAATTTACTACTAAGTAAATAAATTTGATTTGAATTGATTTGAATTTTACAAGCCATTACCTTATTTGATCCAGGCTTTATTATATTGCAACTTACTTATGTTTAGAAACTGCAGATTCAGGTATTTCGCTTGTGAAAAAATTGTACATTTTATTGTCAACCAGTTCCAATTGACATTGCTCTATTTTGTTTTCAAAACATGGCATATCTTTGATAGGAACAGCTTTATATTTGTCCCTGGTGATGTGCTTTTGTGCTGACCAAGTACATTTCAAATCTGTTTGAGATATAATCTCAAAATCTTCAAGATTTTCCCTAAAACAAAAAAAAAAACAGCAAAAAACGAAAATGACAATAAGCACATAATTCATTCTTATTAAAAATTAATTTGGCACCATAACGCCTTTTTGAATAGTAAAATGATACACCTTGTACACTTGATTAGAACAGCAGATATGTGTTTGCATCTACCACTATTCTCAGCTTTACATGAACACACCATGGTCTTAATTTTGATGGCCCTTCTCGACAAGTCACAATGAAGTTCTCCTTGAATTTGATGTGGGTCAGAATTGAGTGCACTACTCTGAGGGCACAAAGCACAAATCAAGACTTTGTCTGGAGTGGAATTCAACCGTCCACATAATATTACATGCCCAGCATTCAAAACTTCTTCACCTTCATATACACTTCTAGAAGTATTTGTACCTTCAAGATACCCCAAGTATTCAACCAAACTTAATCTTGCCATTTGAATCTGAAAAATGGTACAAGGATTAACTCATGATCTAACCTAAGATTTCTCTCAATTTGGCTACAAAACAAATGATGACAATCACCTACCGCCTCAATAGCAATGAGAATATTGAGAATACATACCCAGTAACACACTTGTTCACTAAAGAAGCCTGAAAAGTCTTTATATTTATGGTAAAATTATATTTCAAAAACACAAATAAACACACAACAAATACAACATAAATATTTCAATGTCAATTTTTATAGTTCTACGATTGACCACATTGGCGCTGCATTCTTATTTTCAGATGCCTATTCTTTTCCAACACTACAGTAAAATTAAAATCAATTAATTCCATATTACATTAACAAAGGCAAATACACCTACCTTTAGATACCTTGTAGCTTTTGTCTTTCATACTAGCAAATACTTCCCCTCTGATAATCTGCAAATCAGAGTCAAAGTCCATTTTCTTCACATGTCTGGATTCTAAGGCGTTTTCACCCCTTTTTATAATTTTGTTGTCATCAATAAAAGCATCGATGCTAGAAAGTTTTAGGACATGTTCAAAAGCCATTATTTTCTTAACAACAAATGAATCTGAAAATAAAACAAACAAAAAGGTACTGCAAACATTAAATAGACATAACCTCAACAAGTTTTAACACGTTGGATGCCGCTCTAATTTAACACCCTTCGCCCTATCCCATTTTTTTGTTTTGATGTAAGTGTCACGTCACTACATGAAATGACGTGTAAGTAGTTCAAACTATCAATACTTGCCACGAAAAAACTTTCGCTTATAAGCGGCAGTGACACTATCCAGGAAACTACTACTTCGGGATATTGTTATGCAAGAACTTTATGTCTCCAAAAAAAATTTGTATCCGGTAAACTACTACTCCATGAACTGTTTGTCAGGAACTTAATATAGGTACTCCACTACTGTGTTCCAGGAAACTGTGTCCAGGAAACTTTGTCCAGGGAACTGTGCTACAATAATTATTTCGGTATAAGTATAAAAAAATAACGAAAAAAAATTTTTGCATGAGGATATCTGTCCAGCTCAATAGTTACAATTTAAAAATTGAACCTAAGGATTCATCCTGGACAAATATATGGTTTGAATTGACAAAAAAATGAGGAACAATAATATTAAACTGAAAATATCTATTATAAAACTTAGCTAGATAGGAGAGGAAAGGTATAACCATGTGGCTTCCAAAATGGGTATCCATTTGGTACAAAAAAAAATTACTAATTGAATATTAATATTGAATTTTGAAATTTTTAAAATATGAATGTAACAAGAGAAATAACATACCAGTAATCCGGATGGGAACTTAAAAAGTTACGGCTGCCTATTAGATTTTGTGTAAATTGTTAAAATTATTACTTGGACTACTGCACAGTTCCAACTTGCTATGTCTACAGACGATGAGAGAAGACCTGCCGGTACCTTTCTCATCCGTATTTAAAGACCATTCGAAATTCCAAATTTCGCGGTAAAATACCTCTTGAATATTGATTTTTGGTCTACTAGTTCATTACACCACAAATCATGAAAGTGAAATAATTTATTAAATATGCCTCAGATGCCTCAGAGCGAAATTCTATATTCACATCTGTAAATATGGGTAACACACATTCTAAAAATTGCAAATACAGCTTGGTTACGGCATTATTGAGCGAATTATGAATTTCAGCAGTACCAGATATTTCATCATATGTTTCACTGGTGAAATAAAGCTTCAACGCTCCGTATTACTTCAGAACTATATTGATTACTGTGCTTAATGACAACCATCTCCTTAAGTGGAAAAAAATGTGTCCTTCACGTTACAAATTTCAATGATATTTTTGGAAAATTGGTTTTTGAAGCAAACTTCGAAGCTGTTCATCAATTTTATATTCAATATATATTATAAATAAATACATATACAAATCTCGGAAAAACAGTTTGGTTCCAGAGAAGGTTTATCAACGGCAGATGCTATCAGTAAATTAGTTGATAATATCACTAAATGTCTGTAATGTAATAAACCTGTCCTTCGCATGTTCTTGGATCTTGCCAAGGCTTTCGACACTGTTGTTCATATACAAATGTTGGGGGATTGGAGGATGTAGGAATCAGAGGGGCACCCACTAAACTATTTACAAATTATTTGTCAAACCGCATACAAATAGTAAAGGTAAACAATACCCTTAGTACCGAGAAAGTAGTTAATTGCGGTTTGCCACAAGGAACTGATTTATGTGCTCGAACCTTGATGGGGTCAATGTAAGAGGTATTCTTGCACATATTCAAATATCTTTTATATTTGGAGTCTTTGCCTGCCGCTATTTTATTAACTTGTTTGCACCAAAAATATATGGTGCATCTGATTATTAACCTGCAGGCTTTTTCTCCACATGTCTTGTGATTTACACAATTGAAGAAATTGAAATTGACATGTTTTTTTAATATGTTATACAAGATACCCCCTACATTTTCATAATGACAAACTCTGGGCAATAAATAATAGATGTAGGTCATAGTCGGGGTACACCAAAAAACTGAAACATTCACCAGGTATTTCTAATTTGCTATTACAGTACTGACAAGCATCAATAAAATCATTATCATCAGTATTATTATTTTTACCAAAGTTTTGCATACATATATCACATTTTAACAGTTTTTTCAATTTTTTTTATGAAATATCCACTGTAATTATGCCACTGAGCATTTGGACACCATTGACCTCTCCAGGATGTTTAAACTTGGAAGTTTGATGTCTCGTGTGAATTGAAGATCAACTTTAGGGACTGGTACAGAGGTACTCAAAGCTTCATGAAATGTATGAAGTGTACCAGTTAAAGTATTACTGATTACCAGACTTTTAAAAGATGATTGGAAATTAGTAACATTTGACAAAACATTTCGAGCATTTTGTTTTCTATCAAGCCCAAAAAAGTTTTCCAATGCATATTGGTTAAAACATCGAGTTACTACACACTCAAAGGATTCCTCATTTAATAACTCTTGGTTAACCTGAAATTAAGAAAACTGTCGGGAGACCGACCCTCGTCACGATTGATAAAAGTCGTTGAAAAATTGTTCTCAAACTTTGTTTACTTAACCCGAGAACGCTCGCGCCTGAAAAGTTACGTTAATGCTCGCGGCTGGTCGTTTTGACCGACTAGGAAATCCTTAAATATGTCAGTATTTGTGTTGTTTATTAAAAGTATTAAGCTATTGATACACTTTTTAAAGAAACTTTATTGGCTATAAACATAAAGTAGGTATGTTTTTGAGCAAAAATGAAAATAACAAACTCTTAATGCAATAAAAAAAACAAAGTGATATTCTTAACAAAAAAAAGGTCCTAATTTTCTTCGTTTCCTACGCACCTCACACAAATATCTACCCTGTGTTCCTTGCAAACGTATCTTGAACAAGTTTGACAGGTTGTGGTGGTTTTCCTATTTTTCTATGAGCTACAATATCCACATCTTCCTACAACACTATCAGCTCTTGTAGTTGGCTGCACAGGAATTCTAAGTACGTTGTGAATACTGGTTCGAATATTCGAAGGTATATCCATTGTCAACCGTCTGTGTATATGCTCAGAACATAACTCCGTGGCAAGGCTCCTCAAAAATTCACGTCTCTTCTTGATTTTCTTTGCTTTGGTGTTGAACTCATAAATGACCTGGCTGTTGATTCCGCCAATATTCATTTCACAGAAGAAAATTGTTAGTGGCCACCTAGCAGTTTTTCGCGAAACTGAATAACTGCCTTTCATCTCATCGACTTTATCTACACCACCCTTGGTTTTATTGTTATACAATATAATTTTTGGTTTTCTGTTCACAGATTCCTCAACCTCACCCTGATGATGCATCGTCGATATCAAAGCAACCGTCTCACCTTTTTTAGGTACATAGGAAAGCAGAGTTATGTTCTTTGTAAAACCAAAAATTGTGCTTTTCACTTCCCTTTGTTCAGAATTGACGAATTCTTTTGGAAGCTCCCTTTTATTTCTTCTGATAGTACCGACAATTGTTAATTTTCCCTTTAGTAAGTCTTGAGCCAGGTCAATAGAAGTAAACCAATTGTCCATGGTTATATTGCGCCCTGATCCCAGAATAGGGCCAACAAGCCGCTTGACAACGTTGGCAGGACTATTATTTAGCAAGAAAGGACCCTCTGCCTGTTTCCCAGCATAAATTTCCATATTATAAGTATAATAGGAACATGAGTCCGCTAGAGAAAAAATTTTAATGCCATATCGGGCAGGTTTACTTTTTATGTATTGCCGGAAACCGCAACGTCCTCGAAAACCTTCCAGCATTTCGTCTATTGTAGTATCTGCTCCAATAGTGTAATTTTCTTGACCTCTTCTTACAAATCCCTCAAACGAATGCCTAATGGGAGCTAACTTATCTGATGTTTTTCGAGCTTCTCGGTCATGTATATTGTCGAACCGGATACAGCGCATTATAAACTGAAACCTAGACAAAGTCATAACACATCGGAAGTATTCTATTCCGGTGTGAAGCACGTGAAACGCCGGCCAAATACAACAATCCCATGAATGCTCTTACTTCAATAGCGTCTGTATCTCTGGCATCTCTTTCCCGTGTATAGTTAGCACAAACGGACTGAATTTTTATATTTGTACATACCACTATTTCTTTTATAACTTCATCAGGGAAAAATAACTTCCAAGAGGTTAGTGGTGTTACAGCAAATTTCGATTTGTTTGTGGGACCTTCCCGAAATCTTACAATATTCGCTGGTTTTACTTTTGCGACACGGCTTATCGGAGGATATTTACACCACAACATCCCAGATTTTCCCACATAATTCTCAAGACGTTCAGACAAAGGCACATCGTCGTATGACTCATCATCATCACTATCATTCTGATCAGGATCTGACTGCTCCGAGTTCGTATCATGGTCGCTTTCTTCTAGAATATCTTCTTCAGGGTCCGAATCACCTCCAACTATCTCTTCGTCTGTTTCTATTTCCTCATACAATCTTTGTAAACGTTCCATTTCTTTTTCATGATTCATTCTACAAAATAAATAGATTTCTATAATATGTTATCTGCTATTATCTATTCGATTTTGCTACATTTATTTGATTATAACCCCCAATTTCCCTGTAAACAATTAATAATTTGGTACAAACCTTAAAATGCTCGCGCGTCGGTTAAAACGACCAATTATCAGTTTTCAGCTTATAGCAACACCCTCTAACAAAAACCAAAAGTAGACTGGCCCGCCGGTTCGACTTAGGAAGACTCTAAAGCGCGTCGTAAAATGGCGGCCCAAATAAATGTGGGAGGGGGAAAAACACATCCTTGGCGGCAAATCGACCAGGATGCGAGCGTTCTCGGGTTAATACAAGTTTTAAGCTAAAAAAATTGCTGAAAACTGTATAGTTGATTAGTGCATAGTGTATTTAATAATTGTACCCTATCAATTACTGTGAGTACAATCCATCTGTATTATTATAGTCTGCACAGAAAGTACGAGGAGTAATAAATCATTCATTTAAGTAGATTTCATAGACGTACCAAAATATATTTTAAGAGGGTATACCGTGAGGTACATTTTGTATTGAACGAATGAGTTGCAGCTATGCTAAAGAATATACGATTTAGGTCAGAGGTAACGGGATGTACTAATTTTGATAAAAAGTGATAGAGGTACATAAATTTTAGTAAGTTTGATAAAGAAAGGCAACACAGTTTATTCATAATAGAAAACAAACCAATCTGTAACAATAATTATTTTATATATTTTTGTATATATGTGTGTATAAATGCTGGATATACAGTTTCCAAATCTTGGCAAGATGAAAACATTAAAAGCGGAAGGCAGGCATTCGTGGAAGGTTTGTCGTTAGGTTTGCAGCCACCATCTGGAAAAGGAAAAAGACTTATCATTGTCCATGTTGGAAGTTCTGAAGGTTTTGTTGATGGTGGATTATTAACTTTTATTTCAAAACGCACGGGGGACTATCACGAAGATATGAATGGGGATGTCTTCGAGGAATGGTTTGTTCAAATGTTGGATCTGATTCCAAAAGGGGCTGTTATTGTTATGGACAACGCAAGTTACCATTCACGGTTACGAGAAGCATTGCCCACAAGTCGTTGGCGTAAAGCAGAGCTTTTGGAGTTGCTTATTTCGAAAAATATTAAGTTTCCAAAAGATCCACAAGGAAAGAACTTTACAGAATTGCAAAAATGAACAAGAATAAATACAAAACCTACATTGTAGAAGAAATGGCTTCTTCTCGTGGTATATCAGTTCTTCGACTTCCCCCTTATCATTGTGAACTTAATCCCATAGAATTAATATGGGCTCAGGTAAAGGGGGAAGTTGGAAAAAAAATACTACTTTTAAAATAAACGATGTTGTGAAATTGTTTGAGAGTGCTCTAAGTCATGTTAGTAAGGAAAATTGGACAAACTGTATCGAGCCTGTTATCAAAGTAGAGGCAAATATGTTGAGTATTGACAATATTTGTGATGATTTAATCGACCCTATTATTATTAATGTCAACAACGATTCTTCCTCTTCCGAGTCGGATATAGAATAAAATGTAAGTAATAAATGTATTCCAATAATTATTTCTTTTCATTTTTTATTATATTATAATTTAAAACGTATTTTTTTCCCAAAATACACACCACTGCATTGCGTTATTGCTTATCTGCTAATCCTTTAACAATGAAGAAAATTGTCTTGAGGTGAGAAAGTCAGCTATCCATCTTTTCAAATTTCCTCTGATACCATAATGTTCAATTTTATGTAGTAATCTACGCGTTGGAACCCGGTCAAAAGCCTTAGCAAAATCAAGATAAATAACGTCTGTGGGTAAACCGTTATCAAAGGCTATAGTCCAATCATTTACACACAACAAAAGATTTGTTAAAGTTGAACGTCCTTGTATGAAACCGTGATGCTGAGATGGGAGAATATTTTGTTGAAGAAGAAAAGAAAACATTTTGTCACATATAATCGATTCCATGACCTTGCAAACAATAGGGACAAGGCTGATTGGCCTATATTGCTTGGGTCAAGTTTATTACCTTTTTTGAATATGGGAGTAACTGAGGCAGTTTTCCATATCGGAGGTAGTGTGTGAGTCTTAAAAGAAGCATTCATTATACGTGATATCGGATGACATAGAGCGTCGGCACATGATTTCAAAATATATGATGATATATTGATGATGAGTTGGATTTTAGTGCCTTAAGCTTATCTTCCACCTGCTGAGAATCAAAGGAGATGATGGAAAGTGAAGCATTTATTCTGTTTACAGAAATGTATGGCAATGGTGCAGTTGGATCTTTTTGTGTGAATACTTTAGAGTAAGTATTCCAAAGTAGTAGTGCTGATTCTGTATTGTTGGCATATTTATCTCCAGTTTCGTTTTGTAGAAGGGGTACGGAACATACTTTTGATGTCAAATTCGATCGGATGTACTTATAAAACTTTTTACTATCTGCACTAGCAAAAATTGTTTCTTGATAATTACGTTTTGCATTATTAATTTCGATACTAAGATGATTGGAAAACAGACGAGTAGAAGAGTCACTTGGATCATTGGTTCTCTTAAATTTTCTCCATAATTGTTTTTTGAGTCTTATTATAGACAAAAGTTGATTATTTATCCATGGTTTAAGTTCCGCTTTTTCAATCATTTTTTCTTTAGTGTACTTTATCTTGTGCAGAAGGACGCAATACATCTGATTGAGGACGATCTGTAACGGAGGAAGTCAAAAAGTCTGATTCCGTAAAAACATCCCTGTCAAGCGGAAAAATTCCCGACTTTTTAAACCCTGCAATGCTATTGGATGGAGCTACTGACTTTGATAGCGCTTTACCGAAACATTCAGCTACTTGATAAATTGTTAGCGAAATACCAGGATGGGCAAGGAGCCAGTTGTCGACAGCTTCATTATAATACGCCTTTAGGGGGCCGTGAACAGACACATCCAATGGTTGGATTTCATGACTAGTGTGGGGAGGTATAGTCAGAATTGTTACTCCATTATCCTTCGGTATATTTAACGCTGTTATGCTTATGTGCGATTCATGGTTATCACATATAAGTAACGTTGGATTTTCTTTGCTGCTGCCGGTATATTTTATAAAGTGGTTTAGTACTTCAGGAAACAACTCTGTCACCATCCATCCAGATGGACTAGCAAGTCCAAGTGTTCCTGCTGGAGCTCCTGTAACGATGTGTTGTTTAAAATTTTTTCTGGGGAATATGGGCACAGGAGGAATAAACGTACCTATTCCTGAAATAAATACCACAGCAGTTATTAGTTGCCCTCGTTCGGCACTACTCCATTTATTCAATTGTCTGACTCCTTTCTTGGCGACAACTTTTTTAGGTTTCTGTACAGTTGTCAGTCTCGTTTCGTCAAAATTATATGTACGAGAACCATCTGATAGTTGTGGTAGCCTTTCGTAAACTTTTTTCAAATTATCAAAAAACATGTCAATGTTGTGCTTATTAAATGAAGTTAACCTCGATAGACTGCAAGCTTCAGGTGTTCTAATGCTTAAGTTACCGTTACGATGTAGAAATCCTCTTAACGTTAAGTTACTTATCTTATAGAAAGTATTTGCGTGGGAGCCTCTCTGTCTCCTTGGGTGTTAAAGATAGGTAGAAGGCCGTTTCATTTCCCTCAGCAGTGGAGGTATGCCTTTCTCCTCAGCAGTGGAGGTATGCCTTGAAGTTCATCCGTTATGATACCATAAAATGGATGTTAAGGTAGGTGTAAATTTCCAGATAGGTACTTTGTCTTTATATGTTTTTTTTGTTAAAAACAAAAAAACTATGTGGCCAACCGCTAAAATAATACAATATAAATTAAAATCAATATTACAATGATTACATCAACAACTCTCTGTAAAGTTAATTTATCTTTAAGAAAAAGTACATTTTTTTTAGAGCTCATGAAATTAGCTACAGTCTTATTAATAAAATAACTTCACCAGAGAATTGTTCAAGAAAGAAAAAAGGATAGGAAAAATTGTTCAAGAAAGGGAAGGAAATAATTCAGGGAATGTGAAGGTCACACGAGGTCACATGTCCTAAAATGTTGAATAAATTACACAGATATTTTATACAAAATCCGTTATTAAACACTAAAACTATAACTATGGGAATATAGAATCTTACCTGTAGGAATATTATAAGTGGAAAAATAATCGGGATCTTTGAAATTTCAAGTGATGTTAGCAGATATATCCCACAGCGGTTGAAATGCCCACGTCAGTTTTAATCGACAGCTTAGATCGGAAAGAAAGATGGCTGTTTTCGATTAACAGTTAACCACCTCCACTTAGAACGAGTTTTGCGCATTCGACACCAAGTCCCTGGTTATACGATACGGCAAAGCAACCGGAAGAATAACAAAGGCGACTGTGAAACTTCACGTTTCATTCCCTTAATAGCCGAAGAAAAAAAAAATTTAAATAATTTTTTTTTATTAAAAAAAAACAGGACTAAACCTCAAAAAAAAATGACCAGATTTCTATACAAGGTACTGGACAACCAAAAAAAAACACATAGGTATATGACCAGATTTCTAAACAAGGTACTGGACAACCCAAAAAAAAACACATATGATTTATGCCCTAAAGAAAAGAAACTGGAGAGAAAAAAAATCCGGAAAAAAAATTACTAGAATACTATTATACGATATATAAAAAAAAATTTACTAAACTACACCCCGCTGTTTAATATGATTGAGATCATCATTATCACCAAACTACATGATCCAAACCAATCCAGCCCGATATCAAGATAGAGAGGAGTCAAGATGAAAGAGACTACCCAAAAGTTGAAATTGCACCTATGTAGCAGCGAAATAGGCCTCGTTTTCCAACTCATCTATAATGACACCAGAACAAGAATAATCAAATCACTTCACCTAATGACAACAATGAAACTTCAGCCACATGAAACGTCCAGTTCAGAGTACTGCCTACTCAATGATATTATAGCATATCATTAATGCTAAAAAGAATAACCTGAAGGGTTATTTCTGAGTTAAAAAAATATTATTAACACCTACTGGTGTTAAAAAAAATTGTCATAATAGGGAGAAGAAAGAGAAGAAAAAGATAAAGCGTAAAAGTTGGAAGGTATAAAGATGGTCCAACATTAGCCATCCATTATTTGCACAGGGAATAGGCACTCATCACAAATCTTATCTGTGCAGTATACATTTGTTGTGAGGTAAAGGGATGTGGGAAAGAATATTGAACAGAAGTGTAATTTCAGTATTGTCCCTCGTTACCCTCAGGCCGAACTGAAAACAACACAGGAAAGTGATGTCAAAAATCGCACCCCATTCAAACTCTTTAAATAATAAAAATGCAAAAATAAACTAAAAAAATAGGGGAAGGGATAACAAAGTATATCTTTACAGATAGATCGATAGATTTGCGTCTACTATCCGTAACAAATAACTAAGGAAAAGAAAGATAAAAGATGAGAGAGAAGAAAAGGTACTATTCTCAAAGAGAATAATCGTCACAATAAGGTATTTGTTTTTTTTTTTCAAAAAACACGTCGTAATCGTTAAGAGGATTTCCTACAACATCAGAAAGAATAAAACCAACAATGAAGAAATACTACAAATACGGTACTAAAGGAACAGGCCATTATTCCGACACTAACATGTTACAAAAGCATGTCATACTCAAAGGTGTGGTAATAATTCCTGAACTTATCTGTAGCCTATCTGAAGTTATAAGGAAGGAAGGAAGGAAGGAAGGAAGGAAGTTATAAGGAAAACCTATACAAAGGCTCCGGTATAAAGATACTATCGATAAGATAAAGTTAACTTTCAGACATTATCGAGATCAAGACAATATCCAATGATCATCATCTGCTAAATAAAAATTGTTTCAATTCAAATAAAATCAACATTTAAAGGTATAAAGGTAATAAGATAATGAAAGATATGAACATATTTAGTACTAATTCAAAGGAACAGTCTACTTTACAAGACAACTGAACTTACTAAATATATTCTTAACCAATAATAAACGAGAAGTTACAAATAAATTGAAATAGATAAGTTAGGAAAGGAAAATTAGGTAGAACAAGTAATAATTATGTATGCTCCTCTGTCTTGTAATGCTATAAAGGTTAAAATAATTTTTAGTTAATCTGATCCTCTTCAGATAACTAAAAAAAACGGTACTCTCAACTTTTGAGATAGATATTGTCAATTAAGACAAAGATAAGATACGATAAGATAAACTTTACGTCACTACGTCGAGGTCTCCTCTGGAACTCACGATAGATAAGTGAAACGTAAAAAGATAAGATAAAGATAATTTAGTCTTTGTCATATAGGACAAAGCTAAAAGTAAAGTATATTCTCAGGAAAAGCTATCCCAAAGAATTCATTACATAAAACTATAATTAGGAATACCAACATTCATAGGTTCACGATATTCCCTTTAAGCATAGTTTTCAAATTCCAATACTCATATAGAAAGTATGAATTATTCAGACTTTCTCAAATTTCTAAGCAGGATCTCAGATAACCTATAGTTACCTCTAATTAATCCCTTATTGAATATTTATAGCAAAACAAAACAGAGACAGAGAAGGAACACATGTAAGATATTAGTAAGAAAAAATTCCAAACTTATAGGTAATAGATAAAACGAATTAGCAGATAATCAATCAGAAGATATTTCAGAGTCAGATTCTGAATTTTCTACCTGGTGGTCACTTGAGTCAGCAGAAGATAAGATATTTTCCTTCAGGTCTTTAATATGCCAACGACCCATATTTTTACCATTTAAATCTTTCAGTTCATAAATCAAGGGAGAGATAACTTTATTTACTACACAATGTATGTATTTAGGCATGAATTTAGCAGAAATATATTGAGCTTTATCAGATTTAGGATATGTTTTTTTCCAAACATGATCTCCTGGATGGAATTGGATGTTCCTTTTACGAAAATTGTATCGTGCACTTGTTTTCACATATGCTTTATGAAGGCGCTTCCTAACAGACTCAAAAATGGAAGGCATGGTTTGTATATCCTGTAATCTATGAATCTTATCAGATATTTGAGGTTTATTAATAGGATTATCTACAATTTTTCCATAGAAAGAACCTACAACAGGTACGTTACGAGCAAATACTAAAAATGAAGGCGTAAAATCAGTAACTTCGTGCTTAGAAAGACGAATTGCCTGAGCTATTTTATGTATTTCTAAATCCCAAGATCTATGATCTTCATAACAATATGAGCGTAAAGCAGTAACGATAGATTTATTGACACGTTCTGTATGATTAGCTTGTGGTGTAAAATTTGAAGTATACCAAATATTTTGAACTTCATATTTAGTCATTAAGTTTTTAAACAACTGACTGGTGAATTGTTTACCATTATCAGTAGCTATAATTTGAGGTACTCCAAAAATTAAAAATACATTATTTTCTAAAAATTTACAAATGGCGGGAGCGGTAGCTTTAGGCATAGTATGAATTAGGGTAAACTTAGTGAACCAGTCAACAACTACTAAGGCATATTGATTACCTTGACGGGATCTAGGATAAGGTCCTATCAAATCACAAGAGATTAATTGAAATGGAAATTCTATGTTGCGATATTGTCCCATTAGTCCAGCTTGTGGCAAATTTGTAGGCTTACATGTGGCACAATCCTGACAACGCCTCACATATCTGCGTACAGACTGTCTCATATTCGGCCAATAATACAACTCAGAAATTATCTCTAAAGTTTTGAATACACCGAAGTGAGCTGAAGTTGAGTCATCATGAAATTTGGTTAAAAGTTCAGACCTATTCGGAGTTGGAACCACAATTTTCCAATCAGTAACGTTACTCATATCGGCAAACACATGTTTATATAAGACATGTTTATATAAGACATTATTTTCTACCTTGAAACTGGGATAACTATCAGGATTACTGGTAACCTTTTTAATCATCTCCTTGTACCAATTATCAGGCTTAGGTAAGTAAAGATAAATCTAAGACATTTACATCAGGTATACGAGAAAGGAAATCTGCAGGTACGGTTCCTGTAGATTTTCTGTGAACGATAGAGAAATTATACTGAGACAATTGAAGAATCCAGCGAGCGAGACGAGGAGAGGGTTTTTTCATATTATTTAACCAGACAAGAGAAGAATGATCTGTTATGACAGTAAAGTGTCTACCTAAAAGATAATATCGAAAATGTTCTATCCCTAAAAGAACAGCTAAGGCTTCTTTCTCCGTAGTAGAAAATTTCTTTTGACCTTTCGTAAGTTTTTTACTCATGTAAGCTACTGGATGCTCTAATCCATCTTCAAGTTGAAAAAGAACACTACCGACTCCTACATCACTAGCATCACACATTAAAAAGAATGGACGATCAAAATTAGGACTACAAAGGACTGGTGCAGAAGTTAAAGCAACCTTGATATCTTCAAAAGCTTTCTGGGCTTCCGGAGTCCAAATAATTGGAGCATGTTTCCTTCGGTTAGTCAACAGATCAGAGATAGGTGAAGAAAGAGTTGAGTAATTTTTTAGAAAGCGACGATAATATGAAACGATACCTAGAAATCTACGTACTTGAGTAGTAGTTTTTGGGACAGGATAGTTACAAATGACACTAGTTTTCTCACTGTCTATACCTAAACCATTTTTATCCAAAGTGTATCCTAAATATCGAAGAGAAGGGCGACAAAAGTGACATTTATTAATATTAATAGTTAAATTGGCATCTTTCAACTTATCATGAACTTTATTTAATACTTCAAGATGTTTTTCAAAGGTAGGGGTACAAATTATAATGTCATCTAAGTAATAAAAACAGTAAGGTTCTAAGGAAGGTCCTATGACTAAGTCCATTAGTCTACACATGGAAGCAGGAGCAGAAACTAAACCAAAAGGAGTACACGTGAATTGAAAAAGTCCTTTAGATCGAACTGCAAAAGCCGTCTTAGGACGAGAAGATTTCTCTAAAGGTATTTGATAGAAAGCATGTTTCAAATCGATACTAGAAATATATCGAGTATCTCTAAGTTGACTAAGAATAACTTCAATATTAGGTAAAGCATATGAATCTTTATTCACGGTAACACTATTAAGCTTACGACCGTCAAAACAAACTCTATATGAACCATCAGATTTTTGAGTTAAACAAATAGGTGAACAATATGAAGATCTACTTTCTTCAATAACTCCTAATTCAAGTAACTTATCGATTTCTTGGTTTAAGTATCCTTGTAAAGCTTGAGGTAATGGATATTGACTTTGCTTAAAAGGTGGAGAATCTCCAGTATCAATAAAATGTTCTAAGAGATGTGTTTTACCTAACCTATCCTTAGGACTAAGAGATTTAAATTTTTCAATAACCTGATTAAGTTTATCAGTTTCCGTTGGAGTTGAATTTGAGACATCCTGTACGGTATTAATAATATTTACAGATAAAGAATTTAAGTTCATAGTGAATTTAGAAAAATCAATTTTAATATTAAAAACTTTAAGAAAATCTATACCAAGTATGACTGTATGTTTTACTGAAGGTAAGATAAATAATGTAATTGCCCGAGATATCTTATCTAATGTGACATAAGTTTCCACTGAACCAACCACATCATGAAGTTTTCCATCAGCGGTGGACACCTTGTTATATTGGCCCTGTAAGATAGGTAAAGATAAATCCTGAAGAAAATCAAGTCCTAACGAACCTATCAAACTTAAGTTACTACCGGTATCAATTAAACAAGAAAATGTTTTCCCGAAAATCTGTACATCCACATAAGGTCGATTGTCATGTTCCTTCCTATACAACAATGATTCCACACACAAAAATGGTGAGTTGTACTCAATTTCACACCTTGAGTTATCAGAATTCTTATAAAATTTTCTAACATAGTTAAGCCAAGAATTCCAGTCTTTCCTATCAAATTTAGGTACAAGACGAGAAATAGGTGGTTGATGAAACTGGGTTATAACATTGTCATGCAGAGAAGAACAATTAGGAAGTTGATTTATTGACTTTTTGAATTGTTGGAATTTTGTGTGCTGGAATTGGATTTTATTTTGCTTTTGTCTTTGCTTTTCTTGGATGAAGAAGTCCCTGGTTGATTTTTTTCTGCGGTTTGACGAGATACGGACGATACTCGACCGCCTTCGCAGTTTTTTTGACAATTAGTACATTTAGTTTTAACAACTCCAGGTGTACCACATCCATAGCAAAACAATTTTCGAGGCATAAGGCACCGACTATAAGTATGATTCCGATTGTTACAATTCCAACATACAATATTCGTATTCAATGCAGATACTTGACGGGAAAAATTATTGTGCGGACGATAAGAGGAAGTATGAGGTAAGCTTAAGTCAGGTTCAAGTAAATTTTGTTTTCGAGAGCCAAAGTTAGAGGTATTTGAGTGTAGTGAGTAAATGAATGTTTCTTCAAGTTTTTTACATTTAGCAGTTAAATCCGAAATTGTGAAAATATCTAGTAAAGCTAATGGTTGAACAAAATTAGGTAACAAATTGCGTTGAATGATTCTAATTTTAGTGGATTCATCTGGTTTGATGTCTAATCTATTAAATAAACTACACATAGAATTTATGAAAAGGGTAACTTTCTCATTAGGATGTTGTTTACGATTTTTTATTTCCTCTAATAAATCTTCATGGTAGTTATAAGGAAGAAAATCTGATTTTAATTTAGTTACAAGTTGACCCCAATCTTGAAATTGTGTCCTATTATTCAGGTACCAATAAAAAGCTTGATCGGTAAACAAGTCAGCTGCACTAGAGAAAAGTTCAGTATCGCTAACTCCCCTAGATATTTTTAAACACTCTACTTTTTCTAAAAAACTTGTAAGAGACTCTTTAGGAGAAACCCCAGAGAAATGTATTCCCCATTTATGAACCGGTACTGATTTAGAAAAAGAAAAAGATTGATTGTCATTGACAGGTGTTGAATGAGCTTGGCTTGTACCCGATAATCGTGAATCTAATTCTCCTTCCAACAAGAGTATTCGTTGTGTAAGTCTCTTTTTAAAATTTTCTTGTTCAGCCGTGAACTCATTTGAATTATGATTTAACCGAGTAGCTCTTGCATTTACATGTCCTAACCGACAAGTTAATCTTAGATATTCTGTATCTCTGACAGTTCCTACAAAATCTTTAATTTTTTTTTCAAGATCCGCTAATGTGGTTTCAATACCAGCGATTTCTTGCTCAATTTCTAAATTGTCAACATATAAAAGAGAACTCCTACCAGAATATTCCTGTGCTAAGACACCTCGTAGTATTTTCCTACGTTCAGCTGAAGTAGCTAACACTGATTGACCCCGGTATACTAATTCATGCTCGAGTTCATGATTGAATAGATAATCTACGTTCAATTTAAAATTTTGAGACATGATTTATTTTATTCTAAAATGTAATTAAGGTAGAAACACAACAAGCAATAAAAAAAAGAAAACAGGTAAGACAACTTCGATACTAAACCTCTAAATTTGGTATCACTCGAAATGCAATTATTTAAGGTAGAAAGTAATCAAAATATATGTTAGGTATTAAGATAATAAGTTCACAAAAAAGTTCTTGAAAGTGTAAAAATATTTATAGAAACACAAGATATTTTGTAAGATAACTTAAAGAAACAATACGCTTTCAAACACTATTTGTAAACTAAGTTTTCACCTCTGGTTTTCTTTATGTGAGATATCAATCTTTCATAAGCCCTTTACAGTAATATATATTCAATCCTCCTGACTAAATTTATACACACTTCATATATTATAGTATTTTCCCTACAATAGCCAAAGAAAAAAACGATAGTTAAAGGCAAGATAACTGACTACTGAAAAAAAAATATCACATGAACACTACAGTGAATAACACGTTGGGCTGCCAAATGAACCGTTATGTTCTCTAAAATTGGGCGCCAAATGAAACGTTAAATTACCTATTATACTTTAAAATTTATTTAAAAAAAATATTTGTATTCAAAAATGATTCTCAGGGGTGGTTTTCGCCGAACTTAAAAAAAACAGAACTGTAGCTTAAAAGAAAAGGTAGTTAAATAAGTTGAGCGCCACGTGGTTTTTTTACTTTTTATAAAAATAATAGGTTAACCCCGAAACTATGAATAAAGTTCTGTCCTGTTATTTA
>CAJUYH010006731.1:0-18872 GCA_910591685.1 Galerucella tenella
TCGTAATATGAATTTGCGATCCGAATATAGTACAATATTCTACCTACTACCAATAATGTTAATTAATCACTTAAAATTAGTCAATATTCCTGAAATTAATATTAGAATCATGTAACAAGCAAGCGTTGCGCTCATTGTTGACTTATTTTGCGAACTGTCAATTTTGACGCGATCACTTCAGTTTGGTATAATTGTATCGGCATGAGTTCCGACTATGAAAGTGTGGATTCGGATATAGAACTTGCTGCAAATAACGCAATACAAACCCTAGTACCCGCTAAATCCCGCAATAGATACGAATAAGAATATAAGCGATTCGAAGACTGGTGCATTCTGAAAACTGTCAACTTTGACACGTTCATTCCAATTCATTCCATTCGCACTAGTGCGAGGAGGGAAGAGTTTCATTACTGTCGAGAGATTAGTTAGTTAACCGAGACGCGCAACGTCGAGGTTAGCTTTTATTTCGAGACAGGAATTAAACTTCCTACCGAGGTTTGTATACTATTTTTTTAAAACCATCATATCCCGATCAAAATTAATAAATCTTTGTTTCGTTCTGAACACACCTAAAATATTACATTTGACAACTGTCACCAATATAAATAAATGTCAGATAAAGTTTGATGGATATTAAGTTCGCGAACAATAAACTAAGAAAAATGTCATCCGATGAAGAATTGATGTTCATATTGTTGATATACATCTGAAATAGATAATATTAGGTAACGATCACATTGTTTTAGAAAGCGGGTGGTCAGGGCGGGAAGTGAAGGTGTGTAATATGACACTTTCCAGCCGTCATTGACGTTAGTAATGACAGCATTACATATATGGTTGTGATAAAATAAATATCCAGTAAAGAAAATAAATTTTGTCTGATAAAAAATGTTACAACCCCCTCTGTACTTTCCTATTACTTTCAATAAATTTGTTCACTGCCAAAATACACTGTAACTGGTTCGAGGAATTCCTATATTATTAATTATCCTTCTAATGTCGATGATATTGCTTTAAATCAATGTCGAATACAGAAGATAAACAATAAAGGACCTTGTGTTGAAAAAAAAAATCCTTCATACTACAACACATAATTACTCCTCATCCTACGATTAAGACGCGCTATTTTAACAAATAAATAAACGAATTGATTTGAATGGTATTCGGCATTGAATAATGTTATTTACATCCACACTTTTTTAATTTCAATTAATTATTGCACGGAGAATATTTTTATACTTTTGACTATTAGCAACTTTGTAATAACTTGTATATTATTAACTTTTCGGATTCTATGTTGTACTTAAAATGCATACTTTTCGAGATATTATTATTACAAGATTGGTCGAAAATGTGACGGAGAAGACTACAAAGAAGCGATAGTTAAATCAATTTAAAACACTACCGCTAAAAGGCTACAAACTGGGACCTGGCACTTTCAGGAACACTCCCTTGATAAGTTTAGGGGGAGATGGGACGACGCAGAAGGTTGCAGGCTTGCCAAGGAACTGCTGCAGTATCCTGACAGAAACTGACTATGAACAGACAGAACCTTCGGACAGCCACGGGTATTCTGTCCGGTCACTGCCACCTACGAAAACCTCTACAAACTGGGTCTGTCTGACACTTCACATTGTAGAGGATGTGAACAGGAAGATGAGACTGTCGAACACATTCTTTGTGAATGTCCGACACTCTCTCAATTTAGGTTTTCTGTATTCGGCGAATACAGGCTAACACAAGCCAGCATGAGGGAGCTTACTTCGGGCGACGTTATCGCCTACTTCAAACAAGTATGCTGGATGACGAGCTAGGAGGAAGTCTGAACCTCAAAAGGATGTACAATGGGCCAATTGTGGCCTAAGTGCTGTGGGGTCACCCACCCTTCAAAATCTTACAGATACAGAAGGCTACAAACTAAATATTATAAAGAATTCAATATTGTATTTAAACCCTTCAACAACGTACAGTTTAATTCATCACAAGCTGCATGTAATGCCAAACGTAAAATCCTAAAGGACAACCAAAAAAGATAAACGCCAGTGCATCAACTCTTAATAAATGTGAAGTAATTTCAATGGCTACATTATATGACCGAAAGGACTTCAAAAGAAATTATATCACATTTTGGTCGTATCCGAAATTGAAAATAATAGACGTATCGAGTATAATCCTCTATTTTTGACAAGACAAGGTGATTACAATAAATAATGTGACAGCAAATGGATTACTCCTTATATTTTAGAGGAAGATATTTGCCAAGTACGCTTATTGAAAAAGTTGATGGAAAAACGAGGCAGTTTTATAATACATATTGTACAGAGAATTTCTTACACCAAATCCCTTTTGGAAGAAGAAAAATTTCTAAAGGTTGATATAAAAATGTAGCGATTGATTAATGAAATTTTCAAATGGACTAATCGCTCAGACTTGGTAGATAGATTGAAAAACAAGCTCTATTTGAATATAACAGGCACAGCAATTCATCATCAATAAAACCATACTTACAAGTTGACAAAGAGCGATTAGTTTGGTAAAAAAACAATCTTTAAAATTTTCGGCAAGTTACAAATCTAGGTGAATAGCCGCAATACTGAAAAAAAATTGCATGCCGCGTTAATTACTATAAAGATCTGGATTATTAATGATACTTCAAGAACTGCTTGTATAAAAGATTCGTAGAAAAGTGATAAAAAGTTTAAATTCACAAATAATGTCAATAATTGATCTAGAATTGTGTTACTCCCTAATTTAAATCCATGGCCAACAATAGTAACCTCAACTTTTCTTTTTATATTCAATAGTAAAGTAAAAATTTTTACGTGGTCAAAAAATGAGGAACATATTTTCGTTAAACAGAAAATTAGAATCATATTTACCGATTTATCAATATAGTAGTAGGTATTATAAAAAAGACACACTTTCCCTTCACTTTTGTAAGGGTTATTCAATATAAATTACCCACCCCCTATCATTGTTATGATTACTTCAAGAAAAAAAAGTTTCACATAAAAATTGTTTGGTTACAGTTGGATTTCTTCAATATTCTGTCAAAAGTTCAGTAGCGTGCAAATTTAAGGGGATACAAAAAATAATAGTTCTTTTTTAAATGGTTTATCCCGAGGTTTATCCTGTATATTTTCACATTTTTGGAATGGTCTTTTTTTCTGATTTCAAAAATATATGTTACCCCTACCTTCTACCGTTTTTGAGTTATGAAATGTTGTAAACGTGCAACGTGCATTATAATTACATTTTCATTACATTATAACTACACTTAAATTACATTATCACTGCCTAATCAAACCAGTTCATGGAACGAATTAATTATGAACTGACAAGACTGGCAATTGATAAACGTCATATTATTTGAATCGTTTGTGGTTGTGCTAGAAGGTCAGTAATTTGCAATTATTTGGAAGTTGTGAGGTTCTCTCAGGAAAAACGTGTTGGAATATATCAGTTTCACTAATTTTGAAAGTATTAGTGGCTGGTCGAAATAGAAGGAGATCTCGGAATGACAGCTGTAACATTTTTGGCACATGCGATTTCATGGTTTTTACCATAGACATAGACATTATATTATATTTCTCTATGGTTTTCACTAAAAATATAATGTAATTATAATTTATAGTTGAAAGTAGACCAACTTCTTAATGCAATAGTGTAATTGTAATTCAATAATGTGGTTGCATGAACATCATTATAGGAAACTATAGCAATTAACTTTTTCTAATGTAAATGTAGTTATATAATATAATGAAAATGTAATGATAATGAACGCCTTTAGTTTTGGTAATTACTGTAAATATGAAAAAGATAATTTATTGAAGCAAGCTATGAAAATGACAACTAATACCTATGTTTGATAATTGACATTTTTCATTTAAAGTAATTAAAATGGTTCTCAGTAAGAAAGAAAATTCAAAATATATGCCTATATACAAAACAGAAAACAAAAATTTAAGAGAATTTATAAATAATAACTCATCAAAGATATTCGAAATGTCCACCATTATTGTAAATGCATAATTGATAACACCTTCTTATATTATTTATAATAACATTGCAGATGACTTCATTATTTTAAGCACTTGTATATTATTATTATTAATACAATCTTCCACCTCTCTGTAAACCATTTAATTACTTTATTAGAAAAATGTCAATTATCAAATAAGTATTAGTTGTCATTTTCATAGCTTACTTTAATAAATTATCTTTTTCATATTTACAGTAATTACTAAAACTCAGATTTTCAACATTTCATAACTCAAAAACGGTACAAGGTATAGAGCTAACATATTATATATTTTTGAAATCAGAAAAAAAAGTCCATTCCAAAAATGTGAAAATATACAGGGTGTCCCATTTAAAAAAGAACTATTATTATTTGTATCCCCTTAAATTTGCACGCTACTGAACTTTTGATAGAATATTAAGAAAATTCAGCTATAACCAAACAACTTTTATACGAGACTGTTTTTTCTAAAAGTAATAATAAAGATGATAGGGGGTGGGTAATTTACGATGAATAACCCTTTACATTATTATCTCTAACCAGAATTTTGACTTGTTCCCAACTAACAATATATTAATCTTAATCAGGTTATTTTAAATACTCGCTTCTTACAAAGTTTTCCACTGCATTTATAAATAATTAATAAAATTCTAATTTTATTCTATCACTACGCCAATGCATTCCGCAACCTTGTACCTAAATAATTTTGTTTAATTTTAAAACAACACATTCGACCACACTCAATGTACATGATTTTATTATGTATTTACCTTGTAGTGTGTGATAATTACCAAGATCTCATCATCATATCGAGATGAATCATATAAATGCAAAATAATTATTAGATTTCAAGTTGAAACGCAAAAAGCTTACGTATATGGCTCAAAATCACCAAGGTTGTAAATTTCAAGATTGGTTTTATGCCAACAAAATATTCAAAATGGACAGGCAAATAAAAGATGTGAATTATAATGTAAATTGTTTTAAAATTCTGGAGTTTTAGTTGCATGTTGAATGTTCTATTACTCTCTGTCTATTTCAAACAGAAAAGCCGATAAAAGATATTTTATCTACGACCACCTTTAAAATTAGTCATTTACGAACCAAAAAAAATGTGTGAAATCATACATTATACATACGTTGAAAAGCGTGCGTAAATGAACAACGCTTTTTATATGAGACTTTTATTATAACACCCAAAAGCGTGCGTAAATGACCAATGCTTTTTAAATGGGGTTTTCATTTTAACACTCTTTTTTATCTACGTAATTATCGAGCTGCCTTGAATTTAGTCGTTTGTTGTATAAACTTTTGTGCTGTCAGTAAATTTGACAGAAGTGTCAGACTTAGTGAAAAAATGTTCTCGAACCTCGAGAAGAATGCATTTGCATTTGTTTATAAATTTTTTTTTATGTTTTTTAACCTCTTCAGAGCACATTTTTTCATTTTTTCTTTATGTGGTCGTAGATAAAGTTTTGTATGACACTTGTGCGTGAAGCACTTTGGCGTACTCGCTACGTTCGTGCCTTTAATTTTCGCAATACGTGCGCAAAAGAATAACTTCAGGCACTTGTATCATAAATAACTATTTAAAAACCTTTGAATAATTCCAGAAAAATCAAAAATATATTGATTGACAAGGCGCTTCAGAACTGTCAGTCATGGAACATCAATTTTATATACCTATACAGGAATTATAAAATCTATTTGAAGGTCAAAGCATACGAAATACCCTTTAATTAAAAAAAAGGTATCCCATTCAAATATAATATATGTTCATCATGACTCTAATCCACATAATTTAGCACAGTTTTATACAGAAACGCCAGCCGGAGGCTGGTGTCGTTTATTTGCTTACGTAATACTATATATTTTTTAAAAAAGCCATTCAAGGTCTCGTTAGAAAACGCATGTGGATCGAGGAACTAGGTTAAGAACGCGAAAATAAAAAGAAGAATATCACTTTTGCTTGTTTGCGTTGATTGAAATAGAAAATGCAAGTTCAGTTACGGAATAGGCATTGCAATTTCGCTTAATTGCTCTTATTTCTATTACACCTTGCTATAGGAGTGATTTTTATAGATCGGTATACTTATACCAGGGTCGATAGAAAAGTTTTCTTCCAAAACAATCGCTTATTTAGATTTTCAATATATAGTGCGTCCATAAAGTAACGAATAAATTCATTATTAGCTTAATAAACAATAAAATTAGAAATTCTCGAAAAAGGTCGCTTTTTGATTTTAATTTACCATTTTTTAAAATTATAATCCAATATACAAGGTGAACCACCTTTTTGTGATGACGTTATCCCTATTTTTTTAAATGGTTATGGGATTGAAAATAAGAAGAAATCATTGGTTATGCTGATGCAGATTGGGGTTCTTGTGCTATCGTTAGAATAGTCCGATACTGGATATTGTTTTTCTTTTGCAGAAACACTAATAAGCTGGGAATTAAGAAAACAAAGGAATGTTACCTTATCTACTGCGGAAGAAGAATTCATGTCAATAACCGAAGCTTTTAAAAAAGCTGCTCACCTAAAACGATTAATAAATGGCATGGGAATTGAGTAAGAGCAAATACTGATTTTAAATGATAACCCAGCAGCACAGAAACTTATTAGGAATCCAGTTATTAGTTTTATAAGAGATTCCATTCATAGAGGCGAAATTGGATAGAGTATGAAGGGACAGATGAAGGCTAGTAGATATCTTTACAAAAGCGTTACCTTCCATTCGTCACATAATTTTAATTTAAAAAAAAACAAAGCAGTCCGTGAGGGGGGAGTGTCGAGATGAAAAATAACATTACTTTACTGATTTTAAATATTTTTTGCGCGATCGATCTTTTTTACACACATCTTTGTGTAGTTATTTTAAGATGCGACATAGGGATTCCTGTACAAAACTGTCAAACGCGAGCTAACTTTTTTACCGAATAGCTTTCATAAAAAATAATGACAGATTTGGAAAGGTCGTTGAAAAATAAATTCAAATGCACTTTTAATTTTCTTAAATTCACTCTGGTTTGATGAGAAAATGGATACTTCTGTTTAAAAAAATCGAACTCCATATTCATACCACTTTCGAATACTTTTAACCGTCTGGGAAATAGCTACACGGTTATGTGCACAGGAAAATTTAAAAGTTAAACCTGAAGTATGGCGCTGTGGTGAAATTTCTTTTTTTTTGTTTTTAGTTCTCTCTCTTCAAATTTCATTTACGCCGTATCAAAACAGTATCATCACTTGACAACTGCTCCATGGGTATAATAGACGTTTTGCTTTCGTATTTCTGGATAAAAATAGTTGGATATCGAGTGCAATACGTAGAAGGTAAAAATAAAGCATGAAATTATTGGTGAAAGATTGGATAACCATTTTAATAGTTTTCTAATACAATTTCTAATTTCCCAAAAAATATCCACTACGTAACACGTTAAGTCACCATACATTATTATAACGAGTTTGTCATCAACTTTATGATAGTCATTAGGCATAATTTACACAAAATTATTCATATATTTCTCTGCTTTAAATTTTTAATTTAATAAAAATAAGAAAAAGATAATTATCTAAACCGCAAAAGAGACAAAATAATTTCGGTTGAGCAACAACCGAGGCAACATTAGATAGTTAATAGTTTATTACGACATATTTTGTCAATACGATTATTGTATTTTGTTCATAAAAACTTTCAAAAATATTTTTGTTTTAAATCGTCTTTAATAGCTAGAGAAACCCAATCAATTATGTATTGACACCCGGGGTAATCGTTTTTAGGAAACCTTTAATACAAATTAATTTGCTTATTATTAATTCCATCGAAACTGTACGAGTTGACAAGTATACGGTATGTCCCAGGAACTGGTTCCTTTGAGGAGTGATATCTTGGGCTGAGGAAATTCTCTCCTAGGAAATACCTATCATAACTTAATACGGACAATCACCTCCTGAATTTTTCCTCAATAATTTAAAATAACCTTGTATATGTAATGTATTAGTCAAATAGATCTTAGGCCAGACGATAGGAGAAACAACTGCAAGTAATTAGCAATACGGCTGATTTTTTTCATAAGTACCTTAAAGTATATAGATTAATATAAAAAAAGTTTACCAGTCTATCGATTTCCCAAATTAGAAAAAAAATCAAAAAACTTTTTTTTAAATTCTTCAATATCTCGCGCTGGGAGGAAGGTAGAGAAAAATAAAAAATACCACCCTGTAGGGGGAGTGTTTTGCAACAAAAAAGGTTTCCTGCGTTTCATTCGTTCGAGCAATGGTTTGTCCGGAAAAAATTCGGTAAACTAAGTATGTGTTCCGCATCCGCGCGACTCTATTTTCTGAAGCGCGGCGGAGTACATTATAAACTATTGTAGTTATAATGTATTATTATATAAATAATTGTAATAGGGCGTTTTGAAGAGGGAAGTGTCAGCTTTAAGATGGCATTTTTTGTCATAGCACATAATCATTTTTAGCAAATTACTCATATACAGGGTGATCCTTATGTAATTGTACATATAAGGTACAGTACAATCTTCACTTCAAAATATTACCATTTAAACCAACCAGCCTTAATAAAATGTTGATATTAAGAGAGATACAGGGTGTTGATTATGAAATTTTAATTTTCGTTTTTTACAATAACTTCAACTCTTTTTGACGTATATGCACAATCATTTGAGGTTGGGGTTTTTTTTTGATATGAGAAATCATAATTTTGTATCTATTTCGATATATTTTGTAGAGGGCGCCACATCATTGCAACAAAAAAAGGTATATCTATTGTAGTATCTCCAAATCTTAACGGTTTTAGAGATAATCACCTTTTTGTGATTAAATACATGATTATTATGTAATGAAATTACGTTCGAAAAATGTAGTTGTGTGTACGATAATTATAATTTTAAATATTAAAAGTACCAAACATATTTTTCATGTTAACTGCTACTATAGGTACCCTAATACTGTTAATTAAATAATAATCATGTAGTTAATCACTAAAATGTGATTATCTCTAAAACCGTTAAGATTTGGGGATACTAACAAATAGGTATACCTTTTTGTTGTTGTGATGGTGTGGATTCAATTATATTTTACAAAAGTAGCGCTAATGTAAAAGGCAAATAAGTTTTGCGTACATTTATGCCGCAAACGTGGCCTATGTGGCGCGCTCTACAAAATACATCGAAATAAATACAAAATTATGATTTCTCATATCAAAAAACCCCCAACCTCAATTTTTGGTGCATATGCGTCAAAAAGCGTTAAAGTTGTTATACAAATCAAAATTTCATGTTTAACACCCTGTATCTCTCTTAATATCAACATTTATTAAGGCTAGTTGATTTAAATCGCAATATTTTGAAGTGAAGATTGTACTGTACTTAAGGACCACCATGTATTATAACAGACATTTTCCTGTGCAAATAGTAGTTTTTCCATTTAAATGCATCGTAAAAAACACTACACAACTGAACCCCAGCAGCACATGGCCAAAATTTAACTAGCTATAAATAAAAAAACTTTTTATTTCCAACTTTAGAGGCTTATAGTTCGTTAACGAAAGGGAACCTGGGACACACACTCTATCGATGATCCCCTACATTTCATGGGGTAGCCAAATGAACCTATTCCACTAGACTTCAGACTCAAATTATTAAATCATAAATTTCATCTAAACGTAACAAGTGGGCTTTTAATTTTTTTCACGCTTGGGGACGACCCTGTTATTTTTAACCCCTCTCTATATAATTTACCCAGTTTTTGATACGAATTTCTGAAACATCCTGTGTGCACATTGTTTATTTACCATATTAAGCTTGTATAACATTTATTTGTTTATTTAAATATCTATTGTGATAACAAAGTACTATATAAACCACTCAACTAATGGTATTTCAAACGGCGGATCTAATTTAAATTACTCATGCTCTGTCGGAAAAATTATCCCGATAGCTAATTGCAGATTTATAGTGAATGACATAACTCTTGATTTCCTTTCCATGCAACACACTTTAAACCGCATGACGTCACTAGTACGCCATGATCAATGGAGCAAAGGAAGGTGAATTCAGCGCAATTATAAATATATAGGTCAAGCCGAACTACGGACAAAGAAAAAGAGAGAAAAGCGAATAAAATTAAACAAAGTGAAAACTAAGATGTAATTATCTAATACAGATGAAAATAAATACAAAAACAGCGTGACCCAATTGTCTATTGCCAATAATTTACACGCTTCAACAACAAAACAATTTTCATTCCACACCCACAGATCGACGAGCTCAGCTGATCGCTGGCAGAGAGTTCGAAACTTAGTCACCTACCATCGTCAATCATCACTCACTAGGCCTTTCAGTAATTAGAACGGCAGGTAGCCTTCGACGTTACCTAGCTCTTCACTAGGTTAATTACGTTCTATTTGACATTGAAACGATGACAGTTGCATACGTCATAGCGCGGACGAGGAGAGAGAAAAATAAATTCAAAAAAAAACATTTTGAATTTGAAAATAACTCACCTGAACTAAAGTGCGATCGTTTGTTATCGCCGTTTTCTGCGTCTCCGTCGAGTGGTCTTTTCCTGGAATCAGCGATTTCAGGCGAAGGACAAGTATCCATTCCCGAATCGGCGGCCATCTTGTACTTTTAAAATTAAAATGTCATTCGGCGCGAACAGCAGGAAAAATTTCGCACTGAACACACTTCTCGTTACACGCGACAGGCACTCGCACTTCGATAAGAAAACAAAAACGACTGTTCTGTTGGGACTTTCCTGCTGTTGTCGTACGAGAACTGCGCGCTCAACGCTCACTTGTTAACTATGCGCGCGACACCGGTGGCGACACTATTTACTTCCTTGTGTGTTGCTATACGCGATACGGGCCTGGGGTCTGGGTATTTGGATTTGGTAGTTGCTAAATGCCTCTGCTGCTGATTTGAATTTGATAGTAGTAAATCTATTATCCCCCACTTTACTAACCAGCTTCGCTAATCTATATATCTGACCTTCGGAATCAGTTGTTATTATTACTTTTCTTGGTGCTTATTTGCTGAATTATTATGTGGCTCTGAAATATATTACCATATTATTACACGTATTCGAATTTTAATACTTTTATCTCAAATGATCTAGTAAAATGTAATAATTACAATTAACAAAAGTATATTTGTATTTTACCTACATTGTTAAAAATTTGGTGTAAGTAAGATGAAACTGTGACAGTATCGGTTCCACTTAAGCCTCATTGTGTACCTACGTCCAATAAAATGGTTCAAAGTAAATAATATTCAAAAACAACATTTTTATTAGCAAGTGAAATTATTCTGATTTTGTCTATATTTCTTAACATAGAAATACTATTGGGATGGTGGAGAAATTGGAAGAGAGTTTATTTTTTATTATAATTTTCATTATTATAAAGTGGATAGATTGAAAATAAAGTTTAAAAATTACGCATAAATAACTTTCTATCTATCAATTCAGCTTCTGTTAATATGACAAATATTTAATAGAATTCCTTGGAGACATTTTTTAAGCATATTCCAAAAAGAGGTGCTTTATAACATGAAATTTTATATTTATCTTGAAATGTCAAAAAACATTATTTACTTGTCAATTGCAGTGAAAATTTGAGATTTCAAATGATATAAAAATATGAATAATACATACCTCAATGGACAAAAAGACCCATAATTTAGTGGTTTCCCGAAATGTGAAATGGAAACAGCACAAAAAATTTATGTAAACGAAAAGCAGAATGAGTGAAATGTACAAAAACTAAAACAGTTGAACTGAATAATTTGACAGATAATAACGCTGATTTAACATGGAATTTTAAAAACTTGTCATTTTGAAGATTCATTTTTTGATCTAGAAGCGACATCTATTTATTGGTAGAAAAAAAGCGAAATAATGATTGAAGAAATAAATAATAAAAACAGCGTTGCCAGCTCCCATGATTAATTTTAGCTTACTGGATTTTGGAATATTTCGACGATCATGCATTTTTCAAATATAGGTATTAAATATTAATATTGATGTCTTGATGTATCAGAGGATGTATACAAAACCATTCACAATAATTGTTGAAGTGTTGAAAAGTCCCAAGAACTCCAATGCTTGCATTTCACTCCATGATTCACTTTTTTCGATACTTATCTACGAAAAAATAAATATTCTACTTTCAAAAGATGGGGTTGAAGGGATTCACCTCATACACACTCAGTAGAAACTCTTTATTTATAGTTGTATCATACTGTCAATAATAGTGATTTTAAACTAGTAGCTTGGCAACGTGGCAATCCTTCAAAAAGGTCGATATGTCAACAAGTCAACCAAGATTTACGATATTCATAACATAACAAGCACAGATTTTTCGAGTATGATTTATTGAAAGTAATAAACAAATTAATTACTAATTGGCGAACTCCAGAAATGATACAGGTATACATGTTTCATATACAACATTCAATATTAGATAAAATTCCAAGAAATAAATCTTTCATCTCAATGACTAATACATTATTTATGTTGATGAAAGTGGTAAAACTTCTATTTGCAAGTCGCATGTTTGTCCAGTTTTATAACTGATATTCTTGTTGGAGACAAAGCAAAGGTTATCGCTTTGTTAAAAGCAACAGAGATATAAGCGGACTTGTATTGTGAATCAATTTTTTCTACAGTAAAGATTTGCATTTCAGGAACTTATTTCATCAGTCGATTCTAAATAGTCGAAGTGTGAATATCATTTTAAAATGATATTTTTAAAGCAATTTTTTCTCCTAGTATTTTGTATACTAGGAAGTATACAAGGCCAGATCCTAGAATCCGAGGTAGATACTCAACTTACTTCTAGCATTTTGAAATACTTAAATGAAAGAAATCCTTCTTATTTTTATAAATCAGGAACCATTCAACAAAAAACAGCTAGGGTGAGTATATTTTTATCATTGTCTATTAATACTCAAGAATGTGTTATTCTTATATTATTTAAGTTAATTTGCTGTATGCAGTTTTATTTTGATTTGTGCAATCTCTGGTTTTATTAATAAACCAAAACCACTAATTATTTGGCATAGGACCAAGCAGCAGGTCATCATAGAAATGTTAGGCTTTGATCCAACATTAATAAAACATGACACTAGTTTAATTTCATGTAAATTCAATTTTTATTTACATAACAAATGTTTTAAAACATCCTCAATATGCATGTTATCAGTCGATTTGACTTTTATCATATATTCTTAACACTTTAACCTTTAGTGGATATATTCATGCCAATTTGAACAAACTGATTACCAAAACATGTATTTAAAGCACTAGTTATGACAATCACATAGGATAAAATGTTTCAATTTGAAGTCAATGGTAAAATAAAATTTTAGGTCATACAAGTTAAAGTTGAACTTGATTAAACAAATATTTGTTGATGTGATATTAACTTTATTAATAAATTTATTTACTTTGATTTTACTGGCCATGTGAAATACAAGGTTTTATTTAATATGGGTGTTTACTGAGATATATAACTTGAATTAAAAGATCTTTAAAACAATATTTATTGTAAGAGTGATAACTGTAATTACAATTCAATTGTTAGTTGACTATGATATTGGGGGAAAAACTGGATTTTCCTAAATAGTTAATAAATACAATTTAAACACTTGCTGTAACATTGTATTTTACTAATCATATTTTCACCAACTGATTATACAAATATTGGTTAACGATTATTATAAATAACCAAGGTTAATTAAAACAGATTTTATTGTCAATATTTTCAAAAAAATGTGCTAATAGTCTACAAATTTATATAATTTAATAGCTTTATGCCTAAAATTAACTCTTGAACTTTGATATTTTTAAATATCTTCAACTAAATGTATTGGAAATACCCAAAGTCATATATGGGGTTATTCATTAATAAGTGAAATTATTTTATTCTAACAATCCTGAAGATTTAACACAGTTGAAGTTAATAGGTAGCTTGGTTAAATACAAAACTATGTTTGGGTTGTATCTGGAATCAATAAATCTCAAGCAACTGCTCTAATCATTCAGCTAAATATTTTTATAAAGATTAATTACCATAAACAGTAAACAACATTTTTGTAGATAACCACTGGTAAACCAGCTTTTTACTTTCAAAATTTGTTAATTTCATTTTACCAAGAAATGTTTTTTATCATAGAATGACGAACTGGAAGTAACTTTTGATATAGAAGCAGTATGCGACTTACCATGTTTAGGAGGGATTTTGCTATGCCAAAGTATTTACCACAAGAGGACAGGGGAGCCCCTTTGGCATATTGCAGGTGCCATTTGTGCTCCAAAAGAACCATTGTATAGCGAACAAAGAAAAAATTTTCCCACTCTCAATGAACAACTTCCATCAGAACAAGATAAAGTTCCTCAAGTACACATGGTCCAAGAACCTAATATTGTACAGGCATTCATTGAAGTACCAAAAACTGTTCAAAATCCTGCAGAACTTCAACCTGTAAGTCCCTTTATTATTCATCTTTTTTTGTAGAACCTCCCCTTTTATAGTACTTTTAAAAAAAAAATTTTTTAGAAACCTATTGAAACAATTGAAAATAACTCCGAAAAGAGTATACCATGTCTAGGTTGTGCAATGGATATAGATCCAAATGCTAATGGTGTCACCAACTTGATAAACACAGCATTAAGACACATTGAATCTGAAAGAAATGAAAAACACACAGCTTTGAGAGTTTTACGAGTACAAGAGCAAGTAAGTAAAAAATTATTTTCCTATCATATTAAATTAATTTTCTAACTAATTTTCACTGCAAAAACAACTTTTGCTGACAGATCCAAGAATCCAGCTTTATATTCAGTATTTAAAAATAGCTTATTTCTCATTATTCCATATAAAGTGTTTATGGCACAAAAAAGATAATTGCCTATATGACTACTTGTGTTTGTGAATAGATACCATTTTTGGAATCGTGCCTCATGGTTGTTTATACAGGGTCTTTCATAATTAAATCACCATAGGTTAACTGCAAGTAGAGGACACTTTGGTGGTTCCAAATAGCCTTGGTTAATTGGTCTAACATAATTATTAACAGAGATACAGGGTGTTTTATTCATTTAGTCCAATGCTTTTGAAGTCCATAACTTTAGAACCACCCTATATATATTTCTTTCATTTTTGGTAAGGATCTATTGCATTGATAACACAATAAAATAGTGTAATAAAAATAATTATAATCCAGGTCTGGTTTAAGAAAAATTTGCAAAATTCGATAATCTCCAAAACAACACCCTGTATATCAGAATTTTTGAAATCCAATAGATTATCCGAAGAGAACAGAAAAAATAGAGCGACAACAATATATTTTTCAAAGTGCACATCCCGTTTTATTGCTTAACTATTGATGTCAAAGTTATTTAAATGTATCATTGACATTTTCGTACGTAATAACTTTAGAACCACCCTATAGATTTTTTTCATTTTTGGTAGGTGTAAGTTACATAAGCATCAAAATCTCATCATGTAACAAAAACAGTTATAATCCAGGTTCGGGTTAAGAAAAAAATTTTTTATCAAGATCTCTGTTAATAATTACAGTAGAAAAAATTGACCTTTACCCTGACGTCACTAACAATGAACAGTAGTTAACACAAACTTTATATACCTCATCCTTTTCTACTGACAGTAAAAACACATCATACAATACATGCACACTTGTCTTTCAAGCAATGACATACGTTCTTATGTAACTCTAATTATTACTTCCAAATGTTGAAAAGAGGTAGCACCAAAAACGATTAATCGGTTGTATTCATAAGAATTTATTTTGACCTCTTATGACAACTGTCATTATTTTGATACATCGAGTTTTGTTCAAATCGTTTCATCATTTGCATTCAGATAAATTCTATAAAATCGGTTTTTTTCAAGACCTCTAGTTTATTATTTTTATTCCACGTTAAGTACAGAATTTTCTGTTTCGCATTTCATGAATATTTCCAACTTAACCTCACTTCTTAGACGGTGGCTGAACAAGATAAACAAGCAGTCAACACATTTACGCACACGACAAAGTAATTGTAGCCATTTTTGACTCATTGATTGATTTCGCGAGGTTAGTAGGTATGACGTCAGGGTAAAGGTCAATTTTTTCTACTGTGTTAGACCAATTAACCAAGGCTATTTGGAACCACCAAAGTGTCCTCTACTTGCAGTTAAACTATGGTGGTTTAACTATGAAACACCCTGTATAATTATCATTTTTATGTTTTTTTGTTTGTTTCTTGTTTATTTTCATGCAGTTGTGCCAATTTTTTTTATATTCACTTTAATGTGTTTATAATTCTTTAATCTTTTAAAATTATTTACTATTGTAATGATGTGATATTTACAAGAATAAACTATCTATCTAATAATTACTTTAAGGTTGTAGCAGGTATAAGATACAGTCTATTAGTAGAAGTAGCTCCTACAGTATGTCCCAAGAATTTGGACTCGCCTTCATGTCCAATTGATCAATCTAAAGGTAGCTTTGTATGTGAAATAGAATTTTGGGAAAAATCATGGGAAAGATTCTCACAAGTTTATAAGAATAATTGTACAAACGTTCAAGAATTTGCTTATAATAATCCTATTAATACAACACCGAAACCAATCGATAGAGAAGTAGATTTTGGAGATTTGGAGTCTCAAATTTTGTCTGACTATGATATTCAACAAGCACAAAATGCCAAGGTATGTTAATTTTTAATTTGTATTCTTCACTTGATTGAAATAAAAATTGTTTGTGGATATCTTATACTTTAAGTAATAGTGTATTTTTTTAAATATCAACTGAAATACAATTTTTTGATAGTTTATTAACAGTTTTTCTGAAAAAGTTGGGTTTAAAGGTTTTGAATAATTACTGAAACTTTTCCAAAAGTGAAGATGTCCAAATAGAGGAGTTCAGTCTAAGGTCAGTGTGGCCAACAAAAAGTGTTTTTTTCTGACAAGAATGACAGTTAAGGTCTACTATTCAAAACATAAGATTTTTGCATGTTTTTTATCATTGCGAACATCTATATTGCTTTATTAAAATTATGAATACACCCCCGAAGCGTATATATTGAAATTTAAAATGACTTTTTAGCTGAATACTCAACATATCGGTGGCCAACAATACTAGGAACTCTTGGCATATCACCATTTCATTTCTGTTATCTGTCACTATTTATGTCAGATGTCAGTGGAAAAAGTAATTAGAAGAATAGAGATACATCTAACTAGAAATGCTACAAAAATGTAATCGAAAATGGAATTATTGGTCACCGATATGTTGAGTATTCAGCTAAAAAGTCATTTTGAATTTCAAGATATACGCTTCGGGGGTGTATACGTAAATTATTTCAATGAAGCAATATAGATGTTCGCAATGATAAAAAAACATGCAAAAATCTTATGTTTTGAATGGTAGACCTTAATTGTCATTCTTGTTAGAAAAAAACACTTTTTGTTGGCCACACGTTTTTGCCAACATATAAATAAAATAAATATTATGTGCAACACTCGATTATAACGTCAAACATACACAGTAGCGACACATTTTGTTAGTTAGTGAAAAGAAAACCACATAGGAATACTTCGTCAAATTCACATTCACTTATGCATTATTTACATGTGGGACAAGTGGTGTGGGTTGTCTACTTTCCAATGACAACTAAAACAATAAAAATGACAATATCGGCACTTGATAATGGAAGCTGTTTTTAATAAGAACAAAGATGTCGCTTTTGTGTGACTGACACTATTTATCAACAAAAATACTTTTTATTTTTTCTTATTATCACTATTCTCAAAATAGCCAGTTTGGTCAAATGGTATAAACCCTATATACTCTACCATTGATTATAATGGTCCAGAAGTGATTTTACGGAAGAGAAGCGTAAGAGATGTTCAAGAACACGTTATTTCGAAAAGACACTCTAACAATATCGATAGTGGCTCTTCTTCGTCATCTAGTAGTAGCGAATCTAACGAAAGGTGGGTAAATTAATTTTCTGACAAAAATAAAGCAACAACGCAAATCATAATTTAAAAAGAAAAACTGCTCCAGGGGTACAAAAAATATCAAATATACTTGATGGTATGCGATGTTGCCAAATTCGAATCCTTCTTTGTCGTATTTTAAGCAATTCTTTTTATAGTAACGATAAAAAGAAACATAATCACAATAACGAAGTAGATGATAGTGATTCGAGCCAACATAGTCATAACCATAAACACCAGCATAAAAAAAGCGACAGCAGCGATAGTGATAGCAACGAACACAATCGCAAACATAAACATAAAAATCAAGATAGTAGTGAAAGTGACGAGAGAGGTAACTGGGCTTAACCGTTGAGTGATATCGGAATCACAATAATAACATCATAATAATGGAATGATAAACTTTTAACAAACTAACAATTAATATTTACTATTTTTTAAATAAAATTTATAGGGAGACTTACAGAAATGTATAATAATGGAAAAACTTGCTTCATTTTATGTTTCACTATGTAGGTATATATTTTTGAATTATCGTTAAATTAGTGAGTGTCCTTCCATTGCGTCTTGTGGAAGTACATCATCAATTATCATATCATCAACTTCCAGGCTAAGACAACATTTTCAGGGCCGGTTTTGACTGTCAGTTCAAAATTGACAGATAACGCATTATATAAATAACAACATTAAGAGTTTGACAGTTGACACCACATTGTGCCATGGAATGTGAGCGTTTTGATTGGTTAGTGTTTGACGTACATATTGTCCAACTTTGATTCGTCGTAGTCATATTTACAGTGAGCTGCCAGTTATGC
>CAJUYH010006732.1:0-19308 GCA_910591685.1 Galerucella tenella
TTTTTTAAATAGGTAATTTTGAACAACTTTTATGACTGATTTTTGACATCATTTCAATTGTCATTGTTTCGAAATAAATTCTTGAATTTGGTCATTTCGTCCAAAAATTCTTATTTAATGCCCAATATTTAAAATTATCAATTTGACATTAGTAAAGGAGATCGGTCTCCAAAAAGATGATGATTTTTCAAAGACGAAACGTGGTAGAATGCTATACCATTGTATGCATCTCATAAAAAACCTAAAAAAGATTGAAATAAAAAATCCAACTCCGGATTTTAAAATATTAGGATGATGATTATCTGTCAAGACGAAACGTCGTAATGGAATTTTTAGTATGGTAATTAATAGATTACCTTATTAATTAAAAAAATCTGGAAGTACTTTCCTTGATTTCTTTCATAATAACAACGGCACATTTAAAATAGGGACCATTTTCGGATTTTCTCGAATATCTCGGAAACTAGTCGAGTTATTCTTTTTTCTCTTATTTTTTGGGAATCAAACCACAATAATGTTTTTTATTTTTTATTTCGACGTTTCGGTAGCGTTCCAGCTACCGTTGTCAAGATTAACTAGTGATAAAATAATGTTTGGTCCCTATCTGACACAACGAAAAAAATATGACAACTAGACAATCAATAATATTTTGAAGTTTAAGACTACAAAACTTTGTTGTCAAATTTTATTAAGGTCCATTCATAGTAGATCACACCTCTGGTAAAATGTGAAATAAAATATTTTTTCTACTAACGTGCGGAAAGTGAATCTTTTCCGCACTAAAAAGCGTGCGGAAAGAGTCACTTTTCCGCACTAGTGCGGAAAGTAAATTTATTGACATTTGAGGAATATACTGACATTTGAATATTCAAAATATGTATTTTGTATATCCAAGTTTACCAAATGACTGAAAAATTAATAAATTTATTATAATGCTGCTATAATTTTTAATAAAAAAAAAACTTATTTTTCAATAATTTTTTGATGGCCCTGGTATAAGCCTCATCAAATGAATGTCAAATAATAATAATTAATTTGTTGATATGTATATAATGAGAAATGTTGATTTATGATTACTTTTGGGTTCTTTCCGCATGCTAGTAGAAAAAATAGTGTACCTAACACGTGCGTAAAGTGACTTTTCCGCACGCGATTGCTGGCCGAACTCCGCTAAAGCGTCGTTCGGCCATCTGCAATAGCGTGCGGAAAAGTATCACTTTCCGCACTAGTTAGGTAAACTACTATTATTTTATGACATTCTAACGATAGTCAGGTATTTGTAAACATGCTTGGGAAGAGGGGCATAAAATTCAATGGGATTCGACAAAAATAGTATTGAAAGAGCCCAATAATAAAAGACGAAAAATCAAAGAAATTGCTTTAATACAACTAAATGCAGATAAATGTGTAGGTAGCTAGTATTTCAGCCGAATGTAGTCAAATTTGGTTACCAATGTTAGACAGAGAAATTTCCAATAATCAATTACCTGCGTTATCAGGATAGCATCATAAGTTTTATCCAGGTTTTCTTATGATTTATCATTGGAATAGTTGTTAATCGATACACACTTCAATACACAAAATCTCCAAACTGAGTTATACATGTTTTGAAAACAAAAATAATCATATACAAAAAGTAACAACAAACGCTTTTTATTAACATTTCCAAAATAAGCGAAAAAAAGCGCTATCCCAATAAAAACCGTTCCTGGAACGTGCACTTCACTGGATTCCATTTGTAGTAGACTATCATAACGTTAGAATGTCATAAAATAAAATATTTTATTTCACATTTTACCAGAGGTGTGATCTACTAAGAATGGCAGCTAAGGCACTAATAATACGTTTCAAATGATTGAGGAATTTACAATAGGTACTTTATTAAATACATGGAAATAAAAATGAAAAAAAGTCATCAATTCCATGAAACTAAAATCACCAGACCAGACAACACAAATTCATTTTATTCTCGACATATTTATCTACGTTTAACGGGTAATAAAATTAGGTAATTTGGTGTTCGAATGACATTGTCTCTACTGTCGCTTCTACAATTGCTATTGCGGCGAAAGCAATAACCACATCTGTTGATAAAGTTAAACATAAACCCACCACGGAATCACATACGATGGATCTTCAATCTCCCCTTATCGTGTCACTCTATAGTTCTCTTCCCTTTTTGTTTTTCGTTGTTGTATAATTTTGTCACAACTCACTATACCGATTACGTTTATGTTATCGTATAATGAAGATTCGACTTGAAGTGAATGTAAAAATGAATTATAGATAAACCCGCGTAAATGCAGATTTTTTGTTTGGGTTATTATAGAAAGAAAAACAAAAATTAAAGAGAAGAGTTATTACAATTTCAACTGATTTTTTCCAAGTACAAAAAATGTTGATAAAAGATTGAGATTCACTGTTGTAAGCAATTTATGTTGTGTAATTCCAACCACAGGAAATATCAAAGATTAAACTATTAATGCAGCTCCATTTTTTTCACGGAAAGAGTCCACTAGAAACAAAACGTAACAATACACTTTAAGTATCCACTCGAAGTGTATCATTAAGGGTAGTATATTAGCGCTCTCGCGTGCCGTATCTCTATCCCTAAACAATAATTTGAAAGATCAGGATCCCAGCTGTCGTGGTGGTCCTCGCAATCCTTCGAACTTCTCTCGAAACAAACGCCACTCGAGAAACAGTTGAAACAATGTGTCTCCATTGTGTACAACAATTCGCGGCGTGTGCTCTGGAATTGTCTCTACTCTCTTTTGTTTTAATTGAAGTATCGACCTACCACCGCTTTAGGCAGGTATACTCGTTCTCTCTACTTTCAGGATGATTGCCACCCAGAAATGCAAATGTGCAGATTTTATAGGTTAATGGCAAATTTTTTCATAGCTGAACAAAAAAATTTCGATATTAAAGCAGAAAAACTGTACATGTAAAATGACACAAAAGTTATATCCTAAGTAAGCAGATTTCTCGATATGTCAGCCACCAGTTTTGCTCTATTAAAAAGGACCCGGGTTTGAAATCTTAATCCTGACAGATCTCTGGTAGGACGGACCCACCATAGTACATCCCTGATTGATTGATTGATTTGTCAGCACCTCAGCGTTAAGGCTTTTTGTGCTCTTAGTTTTGCCGTTTATATGAAGAGACCAGTAGTCCTTATCAGGCCCACCAATCTTTTCACTAGGTCCTTCTTGGAGAAATCCTCCTTTGGAAGTGCCTCCCCACACTTTCGCTGTCCTTGAAAAGGGCAACTCAATTCAAATGCATCGATTGTTTCTCTGTTTAAGTACTCCACCTGAATATGTGTTGGGGTTTGTCTTGAACTATTACCTTCATTTCCTACTCAAACTCCATGCCTTCCTCGGAAAGCGAAGACTGCTCTACAAGGAGTTTGGAGATGTGTACACTTTCTACACTTATCATCTGTATCTGTAAAGTAGGAAGAGTGTGAGCGTAGGCTCACAGCACTTAGGCCACATGTGACCCATTGTACATCCTCTAGAGGAGTTGTCCTCATAGGTCATCGTCTATCCTGTCCTTCCCAGGAATGTGGACAGGTCACTAGGAGACATCTCCTTTATATCGGCTGGTCAAGATTCACCGAGCACACACTCTCTTTTTGACGATAACTCCGGACACTCGCATAAGACATGCCTGACAGTTTCATCTTCCTGTTCACACATCATTCATAGAGGTATGACCACTAGCCCCATAATATGGAGGTATTTTCTTAGTTGTCAGTGGCCAGTCAGAAATCCTTCTGTTAAAAGTAGGTTTTTCCCGGTCATCGCCAAATATTTCTTCAACGCCAGCTTCCCAAGGTCGCCCAGGGTGATCCTGGCAAGACTGCATCCTTTGAGTCCATCCCATCTCTTAAGAGATTGAGCATGGGTGTAATGTTTGGCTAGTTCCGCAATTGTCGAAGTCGTCAGGCCGTATATATCACTGGGTTCTAAAATGTTTAGTCCAGCCGCGTCCCTTGCTAAACAATCGGCAATGCTATTAACTTTACTCCTGTCGTGCCCTTTAGCCCACCTCAGGGTAATATTGTTATCTGCCGAGACGTTAGCTGGCATCCTGATATAACACGTTGTCTGTTCAAGCTATAATAGGGCTTGTCTATTGACAGTGCAGATTGTTATGTTTTTGCCAGAGATTCCTTTTCTGGTTAGTTTCTTTTCTTTCTTATCATTATTCCTGCCCTTAGGAATAGGTCTTTGTGGTAAAGGACCTTCCATGAAGAAGATTGCAATGCGTTATACATTTTTGGGAGGTTTTCTTCAGTCTACACCATTTGAATAGCGGTGGATTTTTGATGAAATTGTACAAATTGTAATGAGCTGTCCAGTATATTTCAGGAATTTGAAAACGTACACACTAGTGGAGAATATTGCTTCCGTCAAAAATGTCAACCAAAGTGACAATAGTATATTACACACCAAGGTGGTGAAGACTATTATTATTGACCGAGCGGAATAAGGTGCGAAGTTTATAAATATCTTCCATGGTGTATATACAATTTTTTCAGCTACTAGCGAAATTTAAGACAAAAATTAAAAATAATTCACAATCGCACCACGTGAAGCGCTTACCCCGTCGTCTGACTGACAAGTACACTGTCAGTTTTCGGTATATTATGAACGTACTCGTTATGTCATCTGTCATTTTTGCTTGAGCGCGAATTTTAAACCAATGGCATTTTATTCGACTAATTTTATCTTGATAGGTAATTTCAAGCAGCAAATATGTTGAAGACAATCTCCTGGGTATAGAAAATTATGACAAGTTTTTATCGAAATACTATCCCTGAATTCTCAAAATATTTAAATATACCTATCCATTATCGACCTAGGTTAATAATAATAATAATACATTATTATCCACTAAGAGTGCTTTCAGACGAAACACTTTGTGGCCGGCTACTAGTGCCTGAAAAGAATCCGCATTCACACGAGACACAGATAAGGAATAATGCATTTTTAGCGCGCGACTCTTTTCAGACACTAGTAGCCGGCCACAAAGTGTCTCGTCTAAAATTCAACTTCTCAGTTGGCTAGAAGAAGCAATAATTGTCAACTTCACAACTAGTAGTGGAAAAAATTAATAATGATGAGATATGGTTAAATTAACGCGATAATTTAAAGTGGGGATTATATTATTGCATAAATGGAATCAGAGAATATGTCTAGCCCTCTTCTGATAAAAGAAAAACACCCCCAACACAAGACTTCAACATAAACGTTTGATTTGATTGAATCAGATAGCTGAAATGAAACGTAATCTATAATCAAGTGGTTGCTACTCCCATCGAAAGAGAGAAGTAAATTACCCAAATAAAATTGAAGTGGTATCACAGGAAATGTATCCCCAGGGCCTGTGGGGCGTCATCCATCCCCTGAACATCCCTTAAATAAGGGTAAATATTCTCTAATATTAGCTCCCGGCTGTTTATTTGATTTTCGCAGCAGGACACTGGAATGAGTGAATAAATTATATCAGTTAGTAGCAGGCTTTATAAAATTATTCGACAGCACAGCTTAAAATCGAATTATATCTAAAAAATATTCAATTCATGTTATATTTAATAATCTTCACCTTCAAACTGAGATGTTTGAACGAAGATTTTTTTCAAAGACAGTGATCGTTCAAATAAGAAGAAGCAACTACTTCCCGGGCTATAGGCAGCTACGGATATTGGATTACACTTTAAAATATATATCTACTAGATAAGTATTTCACACCAACTATTCTGGTTTGCAATAAAAAGGGACAACAAAACTTGTCTTTGAAAAATATTTTTCAAAACTTATAAAGCGTTGGAATAATTATTATGATGCGATATTTATTGGTAACGCGGTTTATTGAATAGGTACAATATTACAGGAAACTGTAATGATACTAAAAAAATATTATATTAGGCCAGCAACAATGGACACAAAAATCGCGTGACGCTCGGGAAATACCGAACTTTTTGAAATTATTTCAGGTTTTTGCTTCTAAAAGTTGTATTCCTCGGAAAAGGTAATTGTAAATCTGTTTTTCGTTAGTTTTTTTCAGGAAATATTAATTCGGCAAATATTTTCATGGATTACTTAAATGTCCAGAACGTAATGCTGTCTATAATAATGGTCAAACCAGTCGAAATTTTGAAATTAGAAACAATGAACAAACAGATTAAAAACACCAGATAAACATACCATCACTCAAAACATTTACTTGACACGAAACATTCAATAATACCGAACATAATTGTGAAAAGGAACAAGAACTAGAAATCAGAAGATCAACAATATGAAGTAGTCAATGAACAGATAACTCTAGGGAGCTCCCCACAATTAAACTGTCTTCTTAAGTAGCAATTGTAAAGTTCAACGATGTAGTTTTCCTTGGTTTCCCACATTATTGCATGGTTATACTGATCTTAAATGGGAAAAAGGATATCTAGGATATCCCTATAAGGCTAATAGTACCTTAGCTTTAATATTTGTAATATCATATTTTCTATATGTAACTTCTGTCATTCCGACAACAATATGTCAATATCGGAATAACCCCCACTCGGAGTTACTAAAACTGAGCTCCGAGGATGCATATGGGATTGGGTCGAACGCAAATGAAGAGACATGTGGTATGCACCGCGAGAAGTTATTCATTAAAGATCCATAGAAATACAAAACTGAGCAGGATGATGCAGGATGAGCAGGAATCAACTTGTAACAATAATACCTGCACAAAATGGGGCAATACGACGGAGAAGAGTTTCCTGGAGACTAGGTAGTAACGGAAAAGAAACGACGAGTAATATCAGAAAGACAGGCATTAGAGATCGAAAAACGGTCAATATTCGGACAGCTAGCTCGGGAAGAAGGCAACAGCCAACTGGAGAAGAATCTTGTAAATTGGTACTGAGGATGGTAAATTATCAAATGACAAATACATTAAGTTGACAAATGCGTATAATCGTATAATCGAAAACAATCATTAATTATTGTAAATACAATTAAGTAATTGTACATAGGAGTGCATTACAATCTTCACTTCGGAATAATGCGATTTAAATCAACTAGCCTCAATAAAATGTTGATATTAAGAGAGATACAGGTTGTTGAACATGAAATTTTAATTTTCGTTTTTTACAATAATTTCAAGGCTTTTTGACGTATATGCACAAAAATTTGTTGTTGGGGGTTTTTGGATATGAGAAATCATAATTTTCTTCCTATTTCGATGTATTTTGTAGAGGGCGCCACATAGGCCACGTATGCGGCATAAATGTAGGCAATATTTTTTTGCCTTTTACATTTGCGCTACTTTTGTAAAAAATAACTAAAGCCACATCATTTCAACAAAAAAAGGTACCTATATCTGTTAGTATCCCCAAACAGTTTTAGAGATAATCTCATTCCAGTGAATTATTCAATGATTATTTAATGAAATTACGTTCGAAAAATGTAGTTGTGTGTATGATAATTATTTTTTTTATTATTAAGATGAACAGTATTAGGGTATAGTAAAAGTAAACATGAAAAATATGTATGGTACTTTTAATATTTAAAAATAATAATTATCGTACACACAACTACATCTTTCGAACGTAATTTCATTAAATGATAATCATGTAGTTAATCAGTAAAATGTGATTATCTCTAAAACCGTTAAGATTTGAGGATACTAACAGATATATCTTTTTTTTGTTGTAATGATGTAGTTTTAAATATTTTCTACAAAAGTAGCGCTAATGTAAAAGGCAAAAAAGTTTTGGGTACATTCATGCCGCATACGTGACCTATGTGGCGCCCTCTACAAAATATATCGAAATAGGTACAAAATTATGATTTCTCATATCCAAAAACCCTCAACATCAAATTTTTGTGCATATACGTTAAAAAGAGTTAATTGCAAAAAACGAAAATTAAAATTTCATTTTTAACACCCTGTATCTCTTTTAATATCAAGATTTTATTGAGGCCAGTTGGTTTAAATCGCAATATTTTGAAGTGAAGATTGTACTGTACTTCTATGTACAATCACTTAAGGACGACCCTGTATATAGAATCTAAAATACGCATGCTGAATTCAACTATTAAAATGCATCCAATAATTCCATTGTTTACCCATATTCTTGAGAAATATTGGATCATTGGATCAGTTTCTATGAAATTGTTGTATATTATTGCATGCAGATTTGAAATAACGGGTCGCAACTGCAACGTTCATTAAAAAATCAAGAAAAAAAAGATTAAATCAAACATATATTCGAATTAAGTTAATAATACACGATTAGGTAAAGCATCTACCGTAAGTACGTCCTTTACGTTCTGTAATTAGAAAAAAAATTACATAAAAACAGATGCTTGTAATGAAAGTGTTGAAGAAATAACATTCAATTATATCGGGTTTTGTGTCGGTGATGCAAAAAAATTATACAAATTTATAATATAATAATAAGCCTTGTTGTAATTTCGTTTCTCTTTTAGCCTGAGGCTAAAATGTGGAGGTTAATACTGGTTACTACAGTTATACGCACGTAAAGGAGTTGCAAATAATAGACTCTTCCATAGGGATAAATTACAATCTTATAGATTATTTTATGGTAGAGTAGTTTTTCATTACTTTATTCAACTTAGACTAAATGGCATGAGGTAATCATATCCAGAATCGATATATGTTACTAGGCTGTACCATGGTCAGAAATTGTTTAAACCGCGATTGTTTGACACGTATACCACTTTTGGACACAAGATGTTTTTCTTGAACCTCAAGAGCATTTACATGCATATTCAGCTCTTCAGCTGCGTGTAAAAACTGCTTAAGCCGCGTCCACATTAGTAAAAATTTATGTTGTGTGTGAGAATTCGACACAAATTTAAGTGTGTGTATAAATTTATACTAGTGTGGAAGTGTTCGAAGGACCCGCAAAAATTTTCGCCGCAGCATACACATGCTATCCATGGCTTGTTGGTTTTAATTCAGACATCAAAGAGATTTGTACCGCAGCATTGTTCTAGTGCAGACGTACTCTTCGCGAAAACCAAGATTGTGACGAATATAATTCCACCATGTCTGATTTAGTGATATTAATGAAGAGAAAATGTGCCGCTTTAATTGTTATGACCCATTTTATTAAGAATTAAAAAAAAGAATCAGTTAAGAAAAACAGACACTATTGGATTAAGCATTTATATCAAAATAACTTCCTCCCAAGCGTAATTTTTTTTGTTTTTATTAAAATGCCATTTATCCTTTGGATCCCACATAATCCTTTTTATATTATTGTATCAAAAGTTGAACATCGTCTTCATAGAGATTTTTTTACCAACACTACAAACTAGAAACCGCCACACACGTGCTGATCGTAGCCGCACAGCGCACAACGTAAATATTTATGCTGACAGGTTGCCGAATTTACGTCAAAAATATGTGTATCGAACGCTACATTCAACGTACAACGTAATTTTTTACTAATGTGGACGCGGCTTTAGATTAAGTAAAATTAACATAAGAAAACCTTGTGACAAAGTCTAGTCTCTTACACACATGTTTTGCAAAAAAACATTCCTGGCATATGAAGTTATTTTGGTCGCAACTCAGGCATACATAGGTAACTCTTCTTGTGTTCTTGACAGCATAATAACGACCGTGCCTTTCTAAATTTCTCTTGTTAGAACAATAGGGTACAAGCATAAATTTTGTTATTTGTGGGAATTGACGCTTTATCAGGTCTCCTAACACCTTGCATGCCTATTTTTCCAAAAAAAATATAAACTTTACTTTTAAAACGACATTAAAAATCATAAAATTTGAAAGTCCGCCAAAACGCGGTTTGCGTCATTAAGATGGCTGCCCCATGGTGTTACGTCATTTTTTTACGTTCTTATTCGTGTATCACGCTCTGAGTTCTTGTGACCTAATTTGTTTCTGAAAGCTTTAAAAATGGAAAAAGCCGAAAAAAAAACTTTGTATTCCAAGTATTGCATTGTTCCAGTGTGTAAATCAACGTCTATTAAAACTCCAGACAAAATATTTGTTACTTTACCTGGTGGCGCAAGCAAAAATATACTTAAGAGAATGGCATTATTTTTGTTTGTGAAGACCATTTTAATGTAAGTACCTACTTCTATGCTGGTAATTTTCATTCTTAAATAGTTTGAGTTTATGTATCTATATGTCTAGCAATCAACCATAAAAACATCATTTTCTTACGACCACACATCGAAATATGGTTGGTATATATTATATAAATAAAACATAGTTTAAATCGTACTTACGATAATGCTTTAACTCCTCTTATTTCCTCTGCATTAAAGCAGCTGTTTGACTTCATAAATTCAAGCAGCATAAATGAGTCTACTTTGGGCAAGTTATCAGTTTGTGCTTTTACAAAACCTTCACTAGCCATATCTTTATTCACAATATATGAAAGAATCGTCACTGAACACTGAACTAGTAAATAAAATATATTCTTCCAAAAGTTTTAAAATATCCTCGGAAATATCGAATATTTATGTCCACTTTCCACTTTACGTGGAAAGTGCATTGAAATTTGAATTTTATTTTAAAATTTGGGAGTAATTTCCAATGGAAACTGGTTTATTTCCTATTTATTAGTAATTTTTGATATCATATTTACTATTATAAATTAATATCCAAGCAAAATATGAAATATGCGTCTACTCTATTATTCCTGCCTCTTTTCGATCTTTGGTTTACCATTTTTTGAGTTACCTGATGTTCTCTTGCGCCACGTGTACTAAATCTGGACGAAGCACTAAGAGAGACTTTTTTCAATTTCTTTCTGTCAGAGCTACATTGTTGATCACTAATTCAGCAGCTTTGAAAAAAAAATAATTCGGCTCGTCGGTACAATTTTTTTCCGAAAGTGACCTGGCACTTAACGTGTTAAACAAATTGAAATAGTTGTTTTTTTTGCGCTTAAAATTTTTTTTTATATTTTCTGACTAATTTTCTACCAAAAATAACTTCTATATTTTAAAAAAATGATTATCTTCACGAAGTTGTTGCCATTTAAACAATGTGCAATTTAATCTAACTTTAGCACGTGACAATAAAAAAAATCATACTATAGTCAAATGCAGTCTTATCATGCGGGTCATACGATTCAACAAAGACATACTCACCGTTTTTGTTTTCTTTTATCATAAAAACAGTTAGATGAATAAGACAGACTTATGCAATTTTGACGGGAGACAAAAGGATATATGTATTTAGTTTTCAGCGATTCTAAAAAGTCTTTCACCAGCGAAGTTTTTATTTAAATATGTCAGTTATGTCACTTTGACAATCCAAAGTGGCAATAATAAGAAAAAATTTTCCGGTATTTTGCATCCTCAAGCCAATAAAATTGTACTTAATCTGATAGATTATTTCGAGAAAGAATGAAAAAGTGGAAATTTGTCAACCAGTGTGCAGGAAACATCAACCATCATCATTTTCTCCGGGTATATTTGTAATCTCACATTTTGGTAACCTCTGTGTCTTCTGATTTGATACATATGGTTAGTGACCTTTGAATCCGCACGATAAGAGCGCTTTTGACTGTATTCATTTTTTTTAATCCTAAAATGTTTTGAAACAATCTCAGAGAAATCGATTTGGGAAATTTTGGCTCTTCAACAGTCTTTTTTATTTATTAAGAAGGTGTTATACTTCTATCACTCATACTTATTTCCGGCGTTTTCGTTTATGGTTTATTTACGATAAATTAACTCCAATGTTAAAATGTCATATACCTGGAAATGTTATTGTCACTTTGACATCGATAAAAACTCCTCTTCCTCAATATCTAGTAAGCGGACGTCACTTTTACACAATGACAATGAGTCGCAAGTTTGGTTACTTATAATTTCAATATTCTGTCGTTAATTTATCTTGCCAAAAAACACTCGTGCTTTTCTTTTATCAGATAAATTTCTCTTTAACTCAAAGTTTTGCCAATCACTAAATCTGCTCGAAAAACTGACATTAGATAAAATCGCTCCACCTTCGGTGTCGCGATTTTATCATGTCAGTTTTTCTCGTAAAATTAGTGATTGGCAAAACTGTTTCGTAAATTTATCCGATAAAAAAAGCTCTTGTGTTTTTACTGTTGATAAAATGACGATATAAGTAATAGCAAGCAGCCCCAGCCGCGTTGTCACCCAGATCCATGCGTATTCCTAAATTTATTAATGGTTTATCCCATACCCAACAATTTCAATATTATCCACTTCTCTTGTGGTCTTCATCAATTAATTGTCTATAACGATTACTTACCATGATACGCTACTGATTTAAGATACTTCAAGATGGAGATAATTGAACTACTCGAATAGTTACTCGCTCTTCTTGCATAAATTAAACCACATTGGTGGGTATTCTTAGAAAAAGGAGTGTCCGATGCTCGGACATTCTTTTATTTCATTTTAAATACAAATGTCTTTTTTGTCGCCAGATGTGTGTGTAATTTCAAAGACAATTTTGGTATAATATCCCAAGAGAAAAGCACTATTCAATTTAAATAAACAATTTCTGAACAATTGTTTATTTTCAGTACGCCTGAACATTGAATATAAATTATTATTCCTGTCTTCCAGCCTTGACGTTTCGATTGTATCGATTTAAAAATACAAAATGAAATAAAAAGGATAGCCCTGTATAAGTTGTATGATTGACACAACAAAATCTGGGTATACATAAACATAAATGACAAAAGTTTAAGTTTTGTAAACTTAAAATGGAAACAGAACTCTATAATTTGTGAGACAGTGATGTATAAATAATAGAATAATTAAAAACAGCAATACATTATTAAAGTATTGAAATCTAATAATAATTATAACTGAGTGTAAAAACCTGACATGCTTCGATGGAACTTAAATCTACCTATCCTTGAATTATAATCCTTACGCTTAAAATCTAAAATAAATGAGACGGTCTTGAAAGGATCAGAACACAATCTCGAATCGAGGGTGAACTTAATCTGTTTCTGGTCGCTTAGATAATGCAATCGGAGCTAAATCGCATTGCCCCCTTTCATTTATGCCCTAAGGACTCTATACCGCCCTTCCTGTATACAGGATCCTGCAATAACAACTTTTAATTGATTAGATGATATTTTTAAGCATGATACTGATATCATTATTCAGGTGTATGAGATGGGTACAAAACAATTTGGTTTTAAGAATGAAGTGAGTATAATAAGTTTCACGCTAAATTGTATTGGCTGCAATAAACTACCTGTGTGTAGAAAATAATCAAGTAAAAGATGCAAATATGCTACAGGGTCGAATTTATTCCAGTATGAAAATATTCTGTCTATTTCTAGTTTTGAATATTTAATTTTTCACCTTATATGAATTTCCTCGCAAACGAGTATCAGGATTTAAAATGAAAATGGGTGAAAGGTTAGCACCAAATATATTAAATATAGCTCTGAATAATACAATGAAATCACCACGTTGTCTGCGTTCAGTAAAATACGTTAATTCGGCTGATAACTAGGTCGTATTCGACCGTATAAGTAAGTCTTGTGGCTAACCTTTGCACAATTTCAAGTCTATTCTGATCAGATGTTAAGACAAAAACGTGTATTCCATTAGAGGACGAACGTAGGTCGTGTATAATTTAATAAATGTTGTCGGCGACACTTTATATAAGTATTAAGAATATTTGAGAGTTACTCTTCTTTCACACTGAGAGAATATGGACCAGGACAATTCTACACTTATCTATATTTAGCGCTAATAACCAGTCTGAACACCATTTAGACTCAAGTCTAATCGAAGAGACATGTGATATGCTGTAGGATTTGCATATATTTTAGCATCATCTGCGTAGAAAGAACAGTTATTTTTTATATGCTTAGGGAGGTCAGACGTATATAACAAAAATAGCAATGGTCCCAGAACAAATCCTTGTGGAACTCCACTTAAAACGGGTCCCATGTATTATTTTCTGTCTCTTTTTCTGTATTGGTAAGATAATTTTTATTAGCAATTAAATACTTTTAATCTACTTCCAGTGCCCTGTATTGACTAAATCACGTTCTATTTTATACAAGGCTGGCACCATCAATTAGACCGTTATCTAAAAACTGTTATAAAATAATAACTGTCCCTAGTGAAAAGGGGATGGAATCATTGGAAATGATTTACTGATTATTGAGGTATCGCTTAGAGTGGAGATCAACGGTGACATTATTAAAGTACAAAATTCATAAAAAAATTATAATTTTTGATGATTTCAGTATTATAGAAACCACCTAACTAGATTAATTTGCTCAAAATTATATTGACTTTAGTGGTAAAACGAGTTACCACAAATTTAATTTTTTTGGATTATCTTCTTTGTAACTTGCTTATTTGTATGTTATTCTTAACCTTTGTTTGCTTTGTATTCACGAAAAAATCCCTGATGGTTTTCCTCAAAATTATCATTGGAATTGGAGAAACAATAATAAAGTGCATACAGAGTTCGGCAAAAGTCCGGGACCGGACAAATATCGAAGAAAACATGAATTTTCTGGAAAATTTTTGTATACCACAAATTTTACTCCAACTTATACTATAATTTGAAAATATTTTGAAATATACAAGGTGTTCCAATAAACTGTAGCGTATCGAAGTTATATTTTTTCTTATGGAACACCCTATATTTTATATTTTCTGATTTCCCCTAAAAAATATAATACTCCTTCATAATGCTTCCCTATACCTAAATACAGAGGGTTCTGAGTTATGCCAAGTTATGCCTAAGTGGATAGTGATTTTTCTGAGAGAGTGGCTATATCTTTTTAACCACTTGGTATAGGATAGCAAAACCCTATATTTTCTGAAGGCTTAGAACATGATCTATTTAGTTTCTTACAACAACTACGCCAAGATCATTAGTTTGAAATTTAGAGAGAATTGCAGATGTTTTAAAATCGATTTAGCATAAAATTTAAGAAAATAGGACACCTTTTTACCATTCGGAACAGGATATTTTTCTGAATATGATGAATTATTGAAATACAGGGTGTTCTATTTAAAATAATCCTGATACTGCACATTGAATGATCTAATAATGAAACTGAAAACTTTGTACACCCTGTAAAGAGATATTCAGTAGGTACTCAATCGTGGAATACATTCATCGAATGTCCAACTATTTAGATGTAAGAGAAAATTTGCTAGAATTTGTTATATCAATGAGTTATTAATTTTTTCCGAAATGTTCACATTTTTAAGAAAGTCAGCATAAATCGGAACCCTCTGTATTTAGGTATAGGGAACCATCATGAAGGAGTATTATATTTTTTAGGGGCAATAAAATATAGGGTGTTCCAGAAGAAAAAATATAACTTTGATACGCCACACTTTATTGGAACACCCTGTATATTTCAAAATATTTTCAAATTGTAGTTTAAGTTGAAGTACAGTTTGTGGTGTGAAAATATTTTTCAAAAAATTTATATTTTCTTCGATATTTGTCAGGTCCCGGACTTTTGCCGAACTCTGTATACCTAAACGTTAAACGTAAAAGTGTCGTCTACACAAAGACATGCAGGTTGCGAAAAATCTGATCACGACATACGATTTACACAAGTACGACAAGGAAAAGATGAGAAAAACTACTTGAAAGAGAGAGAAGAATAATTGTGTGCAGTCAGCGGTGGGCGTGTTTAGTTCCTTATACCAAAAACGTCCAGTGTTCAGTGCCCCCTATTTTAACCGCTGTTGCCAGGAGCGCAGATTAATTTGTACAAATGATATTTTCGTCTCGTTATTGTTAACTTTTTTCGAGCTCATGCATTATTTGATAAACCAAACACTTTTATCCGGCAACAGTGTCCTTTACAGATAGAATTCACATTTAAACTTTTATTCCTTTATCTTTTGATCACGTTGGTAGCGCATGCCATTGTATTTGAAAATAAAACACTTACAATGCCTTCAATAACATACTTAACCCACAATTATTCTCATCTCTCTTTCAAGTAGTTTTTACTCATATTTTCCTTGTCGTACTTGTGTAGGTCGCGATAAGACTTTTCGCAATCTGTATATGTTTAGGGATGACCTTCAAATTTTTCAGAATATTTTGAAGCACTCTTCATAGTTCCACATCTGTTGGGAACTGATATAGATTAATTAGTTTGGCACCACCAGTCAAAGGCTTCGAGTCTTCTACAACTCAGCCTTTAAGCTGATCCTAAGCTAAGGTACCGAGGACTCAAAGCCTCTGACTAGTAATGCCTAACTAATCAATCAATCAACTATAATTTTGGAACTTTAGTTCTTTTCGCCAGGTTATGTTTGAGCGACCAGGGGTCGCGACGCAAAAGATCTGACCGTTACGCGTTACGTTACGCTACGTTATGTTACGTTGCTTCGTTATCTGCCTTGCTTGCGTGCTTGTGCCTCCTTAGTCTCTCTCTCGTTTACGAAGCAGCGATTCATAATAATATGCTCCTGCCGGGATTCGAACCCGGGCCGCCTGCGTGCAATGCGAGCATTCTAACCACTGAACCACCGATGCTATATTGAAATTCTATGCAAAGCTGGTATTCGCATTGCTAGTGATCCACTTGAATTTGTTCGGATGAATTTTTACTATTATTTCCATAATTTTTTTTGCGCGATTAAGAGGTCTAGCTACTTTTCGAAATACAGGGTGTTGAAATTTTGAAAACTTGAATGTTTTAATTCGATAACTTTAAAGTGGATGGATAAATTGATTTGACATTTAGCAGGTAGTTTTTAAATGTAAAAGGGCATATTTTGAAAGAAATTGTAGTTTGTGCAACTAGTGTGGATATGATGGCCATATCGCACGAGGACGAAGATGGAGCACGACGCCGTAGGCGGAGTGCTCAATCGTTCAAGTGCGATATGGACAATCCACACGAGTCGAGCAGCATATTTTTTCTACGACCCACTTAGGAAAAAATCTAGAAAATAAAAATTTCTATAAACTGTAATATAACTTCAAATTAAAAATTTAACAATTCAATTTTATGCTTCCACTAATTTTGTGGTAAACGTACAGTTCTTGAATGTCCAATTTGTATAATGCTACGGTTTCCATTTTTAAATATACGATGCTGTTATAAGTAGATGTTGCCAGTCGGACTCCCTCATGAAGGGTACCGTACCATTATCTATAATATAATGAATATTCTGCTAAATATTTCAAACGTCTACCTGTTGTCGTTATTAATATCAAGCAGAATGATTATTTAAAAATAAAATTAACAATAAAAAAAAATTCCTCGCGGGGAATCGAACCCGGGTCTACCAAAGAATATGCAAATTGTTTATCTATAACGTCAGATGTATTACATAACTTTTGCTTAAAAGGGACTAAAGTTCCTACCGTGTGTCCCGCGACACGTTCTACCTTTTTCACAAATGGTATAATTTAGTGTCATCCATATAAGGAGAAATCGATACATAAGATCGCGACCACACTATGCATCAGGCAATGCCAAGTTATAGACGGAGAGCTGGCTACAGAAAAAACAATGTATAAGGTACATGATATTTGACTAGCTGGATAAGTTCGATTAAAGTTCTCAAACACTAAGCACCCTGTCTGTCTGCGTGGTTAGGAAGATTAAGTACGTAATAGCCGATCAAAATCGATAATTTTTGACAGAAAAAAAATTATAAGACTCACGGATAAAAGTTGTGTCAATATGTAGGATTTGTTGTTAGGAAATGTGTAAATTATTGGCAGACATTTTCATGGAAGTAAAATGGTCGGCAGACGGCAACAAAGTGGTGTTTTTTTTGTGAAAAAAAAATGATAAGCCTCATGATTAAAAGTTACGCCAAATAATTATTTAACATTAGTTGAAACTAAATCTAAAATGGCAGACAAAAAAACGAATGATAACACCGAGGCAGACGCCGATGAACATCGTGGTCCCGAGCGCGCTTCACGCTTAAGACGCCGCGCTTCACCCGCTGTTCGAGGTTTTATAAATTATTCAATTTTCAATGAAAACAATTAAGAGAGGGATCATTTTCTAGCTAAAAGCATGCTCTTTCTAGTGGTGTAAATTAAAACATACGAAATGCTCAGACATGTAGATAATTAAAATATTTATTTTATTAGCTTTTCTTCTATCTCCTCTAGATTACGAGATACCCTGCATAACCCTGGATAACGGTAAGGTTTTGGTATAGGAAAGTATACATGAATTTGCCTTATTTTTCACCCCTGAATGCATTAAAATGGAAAAAACCGGGTGGTTCTATTTAAAAAAAAATTTGATATTTATGAAGTTAAACTTTGAAAACTTTCTATACACACCCTGTATAAAATGGAAAAATTTTCAACATAGATTCAAATAGTTCTGGCCTTGCTCAAAGCAACCGAACAGAAACCATTTTCATATCTTCAAGGGTATTCACTGAAAAAAATAATTTGTGAGGGTCTGCAACCGTCAAATTTCTTACAAAAAAATTAATAACTCAAAAAATATGCATTTTTCGAAAAAAAAAATTTAGGTAAAAGTATACTAAAATTTTACGTAGATTTTAAAAATGTATTAATATACAGGGTGTTCCGTTTAAAATAACAAAGTTACAGTCGACTTCCGGTAGAATCGGAAGTCTGCCATCATTGAAAATATTTTAGTTAAAAAGATCGCATTCGAAAACCGAAACGTAGGAATTTTCATGATATTACTATAAGTATTTTGCCATATACAGATAGTTTTAACACCCTGTATAGTTTACTACCTAATAATTTACGTTGAATCAATATAAAAAGGATCGACAAAGTTTGCGTTTCTTTTTGAGATAAAAACAAGTTACAATACATTACGTTGCGTCTCAATGCCCGTATTTATAAATGAATCTCAAACTCGTACTCAAGTATATATTTGGAACGTTTTTCATACCTGCGTTGTATATGTACGATATTCGAAAAAAAATTAGTAAATTATTAAACTGCAATTCAGTTAAATCCTAAGTTTTACCATAATTTAATATCATTCAACCATTAAAAAGTGAATATTCCACTATTTTCCAGGATAAATTTAACTATTCTTAAGTAGAAATTTCACTTTTTCAAATAGTCATATAATTTTGACTATTAGTTTTTGTTTTTTTATTATTTAACTATTAAATCAGTGAATATTCACTAATTTTCAAAGCTAAAAGTCAGCAACAGAGAATCAGTTAAATTTGACTAATTTAGATTTAAAGAGTATATTTTGTACTTAAATTGTTTATGGTTATATTAATTATTGTTAATGTTTTAATTTACACCATTAGAAAGAGCATGCTTTTAGCTAGA
>CAJUYH010006733.1:0-19306 GCA_910591685.1 Galerucella tenella
CCTTACAATGTCTAGATGCTAAGTGTGTTGCATACGTAGTAGGGAGATGTTGACTGTTTTAAATTCAAATTCGGTGTCGGTTACGGAAATAGAAATAAATTCTTGTTGTTTTAGAGAATAATTGACCACGTGAATTGACTTTTTATAGAATTCAATCAGAAGTGTTTTTGTTTTGAGTGTAAGAGTTGCAATTATGTGAATTATCCTACAACGAAGTAGACTAAATGAAGCATAGTGAAATTTGGCTTCTATACGACTTATTAGCGACCGCTTTACTGTATATACAGCTCATTCTTTTTTGGATGATGTCCGATCCGAGATTCTATCGAGCTCTTTATAATCAGTATGTCCCAAAAAACAGATTCGACAATATACAGGATGCAATTAAATTTTTATTTTTTAAAAATAAGTTTGATAGTTTAGAGTGTACCAAAAGAAAAAAAAATGGAATTTTGAGACATTCTGCATATCCGGATCCGCGTCTTCAGGATTACATAACTATCAACTAACCTATCTAATTTCATTCCTATTCTACTTGCGTTTGTACAAGTCAAACTTAAATAGAAACCACATTGCATTTCTTTACAAATATAAATTCTTATATTCTATTTTTTTTTATTTTTCATGAGTTTGACAGTCCTACCGCAGAAGTACAGGTAACTCAAGTAAAACGTATTGATCCTTAGTTGTAGAGCACACTGTACGAGGTCCAAAGTTCTTCACCATTCCGCCTAGGGGAGATTCGATCACACCAGGAGCCATTCTTCTTCTCCTAGCTGCCAAAAAGACGTGAAAATTACAGATTTCATGCAAAGTTGTGAGCTAGGCGTGTACTAGGCTCTGCCTAGGCAGTGCAGCAACCTTTCACCAATCATACATCTTCAGAAGTTATTTTTATATTTTACTTTTTTTGGAAGCTTTAGTCCTCGTCAGCTCTACTTATAATGGATGGACTTAGGACTTCTATGGTTGTGTTCATTGAAACTACTTGAAATTTGGCACAACAATATTACTGTTCCGCGATTTTTTGTTTCTACTGATAACGGTATCTTGTTGGTTTTTTTTTTTTAATATATCACTAGGTCTGGTTGTTGACAAATGTGTCTGTTTCATTGGGCCTGAAAGCAAAAAATAAAAATTGTTTTTAAAATGCCCGATTCAATTTTGAGCAGTCATTTTATTCATAATCTAGTTTTAGTGGAGCGGCGAATGTATATACATGACAGGACGAGCGCGAGTTCTGCTTTTTGATCAACAAACAAGCCGCGAATCTTCTGCGAATTTACCTTTCGGCATAGTCGTTGGAGAGAATATTTAAAAGGGGTTGACTTATTTCTCGTACGATAAAATTTTAAGGGGGTCGAACTTTTTGTAAAAAATTGACATATACCATTGTTTGTGGAAATTTTCTTCTATCATAAAAATGAAATTACATTAAATTAAAGGGGTTTGATTTCTTATAAAAAATTTCTATGTGCGTAAGATACATAATTTGAAAGGGGAGGTTTATATCTTTTGATGACGATCCTCACTGCCTATTTATTTCTTTTTTCTAAAGTTGCAGTAGAGCCCTACTTTTGGTTTTCTTCCGCGCACTGCCGCTCCACTGTTTTCAGCATTGTGCATTTGCTCAACTTTTTAGGGAATATTAATAAGATATTTTTTTCAGTCTATTCATTTTTTTATAAAACGACTGCTCAATTTGTTGTTAAAATTTTGTAACAAAAATAAAATCTACATTCTCAATTGAAATTAATGAAATAAAAAGTAATAATTGGATGCATAATAAGTTTTCTGGCCCGTGCGTAATTTTTTGTTGAATGTTTACCGATAAAATACCTACTAGAAGTCCTATTAGGAAACTGTGAACTGTGACATGAAGATGTGAATAAATGCCTTTAACAGAACTTTACGTAAGTTGAAATTGTAAATATCAGAATACGGCTGTAACTCCATAAAAATGGTTGCGGGAATATTAAAATTCACGAGAAGATGAGAATACATAATAAGTTACTGCTTCGTTAATCTCCGTATTCGACCGTCGTAACGTTGTTCTATTTGGATCGGCGTTTAAAATGGTTCGTGAGGTCCCGATTGAACACTAACTTGTAGATCTTGTTAGTTTGTATTTGGCCTATATAGGAAAATATTTATATTAGACTTCAACTCAGTGCCGTAGAAAGAATATATAAATTTGTAAGTAATCTCATTTTCTTTCAAAACATCCTTTAAACTATTTTCGGAAGTTTTTATCTCTGTGAAATATTTAAGCGTTTAATACCTTCTGTCGTCATTATTTATCACGTCGAAATAATACAGCAAATTTTGAAGGAAAAAGTTTAGAAGAAAAACAAACTAACTTTAGACCGATATTGGAAAATGATTGAGTGGTTAAGTTTTTCTTTTCAGGTACAGTTTCAGCATAAAGTTCAAATTTTATTGGTATTTCTCTTCTCGGGATGCAATATTTGTTAGTTAAAACTCTGTTGATTTCGGTGAAATTGCGAATTTTGAAATTATCTTAAAGAAAATAGGAAGTACTATACTAAATGTAATTATTTTTATTTTTCCGGTAAAACGGCCAAAACATTGCAGTAACTATGAGTATTTTGCGTTAAAACTAAGAAATTATATACCCTTAAATGTCGGCACAAGATAATCTAATTAACTTTCCTCATCCCTTCTAATTTCTCGTAATGAAGACGTGGAAATATAATATCCCCAAACAAACCATTCGAAATATTCGTAAAGTCCTGCTAATTTAATTTTCACCAGAAAATACTTACTTAGAAAGAGGAATTTTAATGGGATACTTTTGGGTCATGCTTTGTAGCAGTGGCGGCTCGTCACAAAACAATAAATAAAATATTCCTTACATTCCTCACAAAAAATGACAATGCACTGCAAAATGGAGCTCGGTAAATTTTGTTTTTGACATGCAAGACGTTAAATATATAAGGCATTCATTTTAAACTGATCTTTGACTCAAAATATTGATGATTACAGGGTGGGTTAAGAAATATTAATATGTAATTCTTACTAGCTCAAGTTTTGAATTGATTATAGTGAAGTATCTATAGTGCTTGAAATATAAAAAATACATACACAAATAGCCAAAAAATAAGCAATATATATATATATAATATATATTTATATATATATATATATATTTATATTTTGTAGATCAAGTTATTATTTTCGATAGACTGAAAGAAACATGAAAAATGAGTCGACCCGCCACTGGTTTATCTCATTCTACCAGTTTTGTTCTCAGGATATACATTGTCAGACATACTCTGCCCAGAAGCAATCATGCTCGCAAAGCGCTATATCGTGATATACACACTGAGAATTACTCACTTGATATTGTTGGATAGGGAACACTATCCCTGGTTGTTGCAGTGTTGCTGCAGGGGCTGTCATTTGTTGGGGGGTTGCAGGTAACTGGGGTTGGCTGGGAATCCCTTGCCATGCCGTGGCTGCTGTCGGTACTTGTATACCCATACTGGAAAATATTCTCAAAATAATCATCTATTTTCGTAACTTTCGTAATTATTATTTGATTGATTTTAAATGCACGTTCAATAAGATTATTATTCACTTTCATGGGCGTATCTAATATGTTTTCTTACCCCATATATGATTGTTGATAGCCACCGAATTGGCCATAGGCATAGCCTTGCATTCCTCCTAAAAATTGTCCTTGCATTTGTGCTGAACTGGCTGTAGGATAACTTTGAGGATACCAATAACTTAGCTGTTGTCCGTAAGTGCTGTATGGAAAGGTAGTCCCTGCTATTGCCTGAGAGATTACAAACACTGTATGAGAATTTAATTCAAGTTAGTTAGAACTAAAAGATAAACAATGGAATGTTACTACAATTGCAAATATTAAAGGTACATTTGTTCACAGACTTTCAATTAAATTAATTAAACTAATAGTAATAATTGGAATGTTTTTTACCTGGCCAGCTACAGGAGCGTTGTTCGGATCACCGGATTCCTTACCCCAAGAGCATTTTACGATTTGTCCGTTGATGTCTGTGTTGTGGACAGCTACTATTGCGTGTGTAGCAGATTCTTTTGTCGAAAACCTATAGGAGAATGAAAATTACGTTTTAAAACATGGAAAGGATAAAGGGAGTCAAAAAGGTCACTTTTAAAATATCATTGTTGGAGTTTTACTTTTTTATTTATCAATTTATCAAAATTAAATTGAAACTCAAATGTTCCCTAATTGTTACGTTACTCGTAGTAGCAAGGTATGTAAGTTATTAATCAGTTTAAAATTTGTCTAATTTCCAAGTGAGGTACATATTATGGAATTAAAATCTTGTATTTATGAGTTAAGTTGTTTAGGTGGAGGTAGGGGGTAGTTACGGCCGAGAACCTAACCAGCAGTACATCAATTTTAGAATATTTTGTGAGACTGATATAACAGTGGTGTACGTTGATAACATTTATATTTAGGAAAAACAACGTTATAGTTATATACTAAACTACACTGGTACCGTTTACAAAAAAGAGAAAATTGCAAGGTCTACAAAAGCCACAAATTAACGAAGTGGAAATTCCATTTGCGAAAGAAGTTAAATACCTAGGGGTGGTATTTGACCAAAAGCTCACATGGAACTCCCACATTGAAAAAACCACACACAAGGCCAGAATCGCCCTTGGAAGGTGCAGGCAAATGTGTGGAAAGAATTGTGGATTAAATCCCAACATGACCATGACCATGACCATGATAACCTATGGATCAGTTGTCTGGTGGCCCAGGACACTGCAGATTGGAGCGCAGAGGCATCTGAGTGGTATTCAAAGGCAGGCCTGCCTAAGTATCACGGGGGCCATGAAAACGACTCCTACTGCGGCCCTGGAGGTAATAGTAAACCTACCACCACTACATATACTCATTCAAGGAAATGCAAGATTTGTTAGTAACATATTATTACAGGGACCTTCTCCGATAAGCAAAGAACACGGTAAGGTCTACAAAGAGCTATATGAAGAAATAAAGACAGATCCAATACTGGGAATGCCAACGGATCAGATTGCCCCACAATATAGCTTTAAAAACGACTATACAGTTTACATTCCAGAGAGAAAGGACTGGGAAGCAGGGCCTTCTATAACAGCGAATCTCATATGGTACACTGATGGCTCGAAAACAGACTCCGGAGTAAGAGCCGGAATATATGGGGTACAAGAGAAGATCACGATCTCTCTAAGCCTAGGGAAACATGCTACTGTCTTTCAGGCAGAGGTACTGGCGGTGCAATGCTGTGCAGAAGAGTTGATGAGACAGGAGGTCGATAACCAAAGAATCATCATCTACTCCAACAGCCAAGCAGCTCTTAAGGCGATACGCTCATATAAGATAACATAAAATCTGGTGTGGGAGTATCGGAAGGCCCTAAACAGACTAGGCAGTCATAATAGAGTGACCCTAGCATGGGTACCAGGCCACCAAGGAATAAAAGGCAATGAAAAGGCTGATGAATTAGCCAAGCAGGGAGCAACGGAGGTCATGATAGGGCCAGAACCTTCCTGTGGAATTGCAAAATGCCTAAGTAAAGAGAGCATCCACAAATGGATAAACAACCAGGCGTTGCGCTGGTGATATGAAACCCCAAGATAAAGACACGCAAAATTATTCCTTAAAAGCCATTCGACAAAACTGTCACACGACCTACCATGTCAAAGTCGGGAAACGACGAGGTAGATGGTGGGAATGCTGACCGGACATTGTTGGCTGAGGAAACATATGCACACAATTGGCCTAGCAGATGACAGCCTGTGCAGGTTCTAATCTAATCTCTCTATATACTGTAAAATTGTGGGGTTGTTGGAAGGTATTGTTACGCGAGCTGCTGCATTAATGTGCTCAATTAGTGCCCCCAGTGAAATTCCCATATGATACGACTATGGCTCCTCCGCCGTATTTTCAAGAATGATCTGGAAAACGTAACATCTAGAAAAACCCGGCGCATTCACCAAAACTTCGAGTTCGAGAAGTTTCTAGAAATACATACGTGCGAGTATAAATAGGCGACGAGCATCGCAGCGGAGTTAGTTAGTCAGTTAGTGGTGATACTGAAAGAAAGCAATCGCGCCTCGATAAAGTGTTTATTAAGTGACTCTCATATAAATTATAGTTAGTGTGTGTTTAGTGTGACATATAAATTATTAAATAAGGACTGTATTTGAATATAAATCTGTAAATATAAATTAGAATAAACGTTACAGTATATTATAGATAGAAGAATGCGTTTTATATCTTTGCGTGCTCTGAAAAGAAAACTATTTGCAGTAGGTACGTCAGTTTATTATTTTGAGGGTTACGACGCTGCTCCGTTTCATGACTTTTTAATAACTCCACTTTTAGGGGTTCCATTTTGTTCTTTACTTTTTTGCAAGATCACTCTTGAAAGCGCTATAAAATTTATTATATTTCCAAAGTATACTATAAAATTGGTCCTTAAATATTTTACTCACTATATATTAATACGAATTTTAGCTAATATGGAAAATATCGTAATAGTAGAAACACGTTTTTATTCGACTATGAAACTTTTAACAGCTTAACAATGGGTTTTTTTTAATATAATTACGTCTGAATCGATAATTCATTATTTGTTGAGCCCCGTTGAAATATTAATGTCGCAACGATAATGTTTAGTTTTACTTTACCTCACAAACGCGTATCCTTTTTCCTTAAATACCCTAATTTCTTGAATTGTTCCAAAAGGGGCGAATGTTTTCTGCATGAGTTCCTCAGTCAGACCGTTTGTTATACCTCCACAATACACTGTACAGTTTGTTGGACTGCTTTGGTTGTAAACTTCATCGAATGTCAGAGGCTTGGAGTTTACTAAAACAAAAAAAAAAACGCTTTTATAAAGACCTTGTATTCACTTGTGTGCTAAATGCGGCTTCTGGCCAAGACTCGCTTTTTTGGGTGAAACTTGAATTATAAAATCTTGGAAACGCTGGAGATTATCCTCAGCAGGGAATGACGCCCGAAAATTTATTTCCCACGTAATTGTTTTTCGTCATAGACATAAAATTCGATAGACAAGTATTCTATACATTGCGCATACAATCACTAATGATGCATTTAAAAATATTGTTAAAATAGGGTTGAACACCGAACTACCAGTAAATAGGACACGCAAATTATCTGACGCCGACATTTAAGTCTGGAATCAATACATTTGTTATTATTTTAAAAGTACAAGAGCATCTGGTGGTATTTTTAGTAAAACTTTTTTTGTACTTATATTTCAACGTGTCTTCAGTCTAAAAGTGAAAATATGACAACCATACAATCAATGAAAATATTTGTGAGTAAGTATATGTTCATTGATAGAACAACAATTTTTGCTCGGTCTCTTGCCCTTTTTTCGTACAAATACATTTTACTCTAATGTAGAAAATGAGTAGACTAATTGATACCCTTTACGACTATTGGAGACCTAGGACGAGTTTCCCGATTGTTCGTTTCCTTTATACTTTGCTTTTCTATATATTTTCGCCTACCGTCAGTGATAGAAAACTAAAGTGAAAACAATGAACTCTGTTCAAAGGTTTTTCGTCCTTTCTTTAACAAAACAATTGTGCCACAATTATTCGTTCCCGTATTGCCTTTTATTTTTTATTTGGGGTTTTACGCGACCTGAGCTGGGACATCTTCTGGACAAAAATAACATCACGATGGTCTGGACTGATTTTTCATAGATGCTAACAATGACAAATAACGTATAAATTTTTTTCACTCTTTGTCGGTTCCATTCATTCAATGTATCCGCAACACTTCATCTTGGACATCTAAGATTCAGCAAGAAAACAAGAAATGTATAGTTATTGAACTATTAGGTTTACGGCAATTCCAGAACAAGATTGGTACCTAACTATGATTAGTTACCTATTACCACCGTACAGTAACTATCGACAAGTGAATTCACTTGCGTCGGAACGTTTGAAAATTTTGGTACATCTTTTCACTCGGGCCTTAATGTTTGAAAGTAATTTTCTCAGTATTTATTGCGAAGTGAACGTAAACTTTAACAGGAAATATCCTTTTGTAGGTGAACCTACTAACTCTGCCTAAAAATAATTGATATCCTCACATTTGAAACGATCGAAGACAGACGGGCGTGAAATGGCTGAAGCGAAAATCTATAAAAATTGTAAATGCACTTCTCGCGGTCATCGGTTAAGTCCTAACTATTTTCGCTAAAAATCGATTGCATTCATTTTTCCATTTAAGCATGTCCAGTTACATGTATGAATAAAAATTATCTGTACGTTGGTTGCCGTCGGTTCTATTCATGTTTTATCATTTCCAATTATTTCAATTTTACACCGTTCCATAATGCCAATACATAAATCCGAATTTTGTATTCATCTGGTTCGGTGTTCGTCAAAAAAATTTCCAGTTAAAACTCCCATTAATTATACAAATTGGTGTATGTTAATCCTCAACAAAATGTGTTCACAATTCATCGATGGGCTGAAAAAAGTTGCATTTGTTTTTTGTTGAGTGGTCAAAAAATTATGTTATCATTTTGTCGAGCGGCACTTTTCGACTTTGAAATATTTGATGAACTAGACATACATTTTCAACTTCATTGTTTAATTCAGACATTTATTTGCGTTTTATCAAGTCCTATTTTAAAAATAATCTTTCTAGTAAGTGAGTATTATATAGAAACACCACAGGTAATAAAATTCACATCCTTACGGATAGTAGACAAGCACTACTAGCCCTGAACAGACCACATAGTACTCGAGTGTCATCTGTCCCTGATCGAAGCCTGTAGCAACAACGAAGTCACTCTAGGCTGGATCAAGGGCCACAGTAAATCGAAAGGTAACCACAATGCCGACTCACTAGCCAGGAAAGCAGCCTCCCAAAAAGTCTTGGGACATAGCACTTTTATTGGTCTGTCGGCTATGATTGACCTAATAAAGCAGGGCTTCCCAACCTTTTTTTGTCTACTGCCCACTTTAAGAATAAATTATTTTTTAACGCCCCCCTTTTTAAACATACTTAAAAACCGCTAAGTACTTATAACTGATTATTGAAACGCAACTTTATAGTATTCGGACAGAGTATCTTTTATTGAAAATAAAACAAACATAATCAATTCTTATATAAAAACTAATGTGAAGGTTGAATCTGATGCTGTTCAATAAGTTTGTTGATATCAGGTTCCAATTTACTCAAAAACAGCCGCAAGTCGCCACGTTCGGTAACACGCAAACGATTTCTCTTTTTAGTAAGCAGCGTTGCCACAGCACTAAATCCACGTTCACACAAATATGACGATGGGAATGCTATCAAGAATCGTTGAACAATTGACCACAATCCAGGGTACAATTGCGGGATCGGTTTTTGAAGCCAAAATTCTTGATATCCATTTTTGAACTTGATTTTTATTTTTTCACTTGTTGTCAATTCTATAAGTTCTTCTTCCAGCTGAGGTGACATTGCTGTGTTGACATTTGAAAACGGATCCAGCACCCAGTCTGGTATTTCCAAGTTTAAAATGTCCTGGTATCGTTCGGTGAAGTCAATGTGGAGGTTTTCCAAATGTTGGCAGTAGGCAAACAAGTCGTCGTTACTGCAGGATATTGATAAATTCGGAAAATTGTGAAATTCACGTCTGCCCATATTCTTTTTGTGCAGAAGCAGTTTGGCTGCGAAAGCAGCAACGACATTTTTTGTTTTAATTAAATTTAGTTCATCGCCTTGCAGTTGGAGGTTCATGGCGTTGAACAATTTATACAGGTCTGTCATGTAAGCTATATCATTCTTTGATGTTATGAGCTTGTTGCGCAGTTCTGTATATTTAGTTTCCAAGAACTCTATCACAGAGTCAAACAGGTTGTAAAATCGAATCAGACAATTGCCTCTTGACAGCCAACGAACTTCAGTATGAAGCAACAAACGGTTGAAATCTTCGTCATTAGTAACACAAACCTGATGAAATAATCTATCATTCAAAGAGCTGCTACGGATTTTATTGACTGCTTTGATGACATATTGCAGTGATTGAAATAGACGTTCACTTAAGTTTCTAGCAACCAAATGTTGTCTTCTCTAGGTCTTGAAAATATGCTACATTCTTGTCTTTCTTATCTGGATGCATTTTATTCAAATGATCTTGCAGTCTTGAAGGCTTCATTGCTTCGTTCGAAAATGTTTTTAGACATAGAAGACACAAAGGCGACGACGGGTTTGTGGGATTTTCAATAAATGCGAATTTAATATATTCCGTAGAGTATTGCCGTCTCTTCTTTTTTACTTCCGACATTGTTGTTTTGTTTTGAGAAATACGTAAGTGTTGAAATCAAGTACTGCTTATCTACTATGCGCGAAACCGCAAATGAAAATAAAATAAATTTACGTCGTTTATATAGGATTGCATAAGCATAAGCAGCACGCACCAACAGGAATAAGACAAACGTGCATAAACTCGTTTATCTCATTCGACGCCCAATCGTACTCGACAAGCAAGAACAAGTATTATAGAACCAGCCGATTGATACAGGAATGTACAAATCGGATTATTTAACAAAAACTTGTTAAAACATGATTGCCCGCGGTCTATTATATCGAACCGAGTTTGAGCTATATCTTAATTAATATTAGTTGATGTTCACAAGATGTAGTCGAGAGTCGAGAGCTCAGTCGGTGGCTAGGTATATGAAATTATAAACCGACCCCCCTTTTTTTTTCTGGGTCTCTTACCGCCCCCCTTTAGGCCTGCAGCGCCCACAAGGGGGCGTTATCGCCCACGTTGGGAAAGACTGAATAAAGGAACACTCCCTTGAAAAGTTTAAGGGTAGATGGGACGATGCAGAAGGTTGCAGGCTTGCCAAGGTACTGCTGCAGTATCTGGACAGGAAAGTAGCCAAAAAATACGTGACTATGAACAGACAGAACCTTCGGACTGCCTCGGGTATTCTGACACCTACGAAAACACCTCTACAGACTGACACTTCACTTCGCCTACTTCAAAAAGTAGGCTGGATGACGAGCTACAAGGAAGTCTGAACCTCAGAAGGATGCACAATGGGCCAATTGTGGCCTCGGTGCTGTGCTTCAAAATCTTACAGACAGACAAGTGAGTATGAAATGAAACATCTTTTGAATGTTGGTTCCTTAAAAAAACAATAATTAAAAAACGTTTATTACATAAATTTAATGAGTTAATTAAATCCTTATTTGAAAATCGCAAGGGGTTTGAAGTTTGAAGTTTTTTAGAAGAAACTTTTATTGTTTGTAATGCCAGACAGATTTTCAGGATTGTACTCTTTTTAAAAGAATCTGAATTATTTTAAAGAAAAGTAAATTGAAATTTGTACACACTGTGAGTGGAAAATTGAGAGCATAAGATCTTATCTCGAGTTGAGACATTTTTGAAAATATTCTAGGCGAATAAAAAAGTGGATGATAATTAAATTTATTTCTGTTCCAAGTTTCATGGATATAAATCATGTTTTTATCTTTATCAATCATATTATTTAGACGAGATGATATAACTGGTTCCGAAACGAGAGCAAGACCCATTTTTTTAGGAACTGAAGGAAGTAGAAAGTTGAGCCTCCTCTCGTTTGGTGTTATGCCTATACCAGGTTAATTTTCCATCGTCCAATGGCAATTCAATGCTCAATTGATCGACATAATCCACCACACAATGATGTTCATTTCTCTATTGAGATTAGTGCAACAACGCGACTGCTCATTTCCTGTCTACTAGTAATTAAATTTGTTAGGATGTATATACATTCTAGTAACGCTTCCATAAATAAGATGAATTTGACAGATATTTTACCATCAAATTTGCTGCATTCAACACCAATTCTAGTTCACATATTAAAGAGAAATTAACACGTTGGATGTCGCTGATTTTTAACCGATTTAATGATGAAATCAGCACAGTTGATATTTGACTATAAATTTAGTTGTGTGGGATTCGTAATAAAACTTTAATCAGTGAAATGAACAAATTAGTTCAATTGCAAATGGATCTGCTGCGAAAACATTGAATTAGATTTTCGGAAAAAGGAAATGAAATAACAGAAAGTAGGGAAATCCCTTTTTATATTACAATATAAGTTCGAGACAACGTAACGGCGGCGGTTTGACATATTCGGAATCGCTAGGAAATCAAAAAGTTTTGTATTCAATAGAATATGCACATGTTCGGATTGGAACCTCAGAGGCATGCAAAACATAAGCAACTTCTGACAGCTTTAAATCGTCTTTGATTGAGAACAATTCTCAGGATTGGAAAGGCGAAGGGGATTTTTGAAATCGAATCAATTTGACAGAGGACCTCAAGTCGATTTCTACTTTATGAAACAACATTTAGTTTCTTTCTATGTAATATTTTTTTATTCAGCAAATCTGCGTCACCCAATACATTACGGGATAAAGATAACATCAAATTTTCACAAAAATATTTCGATGCTTTTTTGTAACAATATTTTTATAGATAATTAAATTGGTGATAGCGTTCATGAAAAATAATAACAGATTTGAATAGGTCGTTGAAAAATGAGTTCGAATGTATTTTTAATTTACTATCTTTTTGTAATATTCTGCTTTATATTTTAGTCAAACAGTGTCCAATCTGGTTGGACAAGCCCAGACAATTGAAAATGTTGTATTTATTGGAAAAATGTTACTTCATCATCTAAAATTCGTCAATTTTGGGTAAAATAGGCAAAAAAGTCAATATCCCGTCGCTTTCGCCAAATTTTAAAAATGCAACGAGGGAGCGCTGAATTTTTTTAAAATTTGGCGAAAGCGACGGGATACTGACTTTTTCGCCTATTTTATCCAAAATTGACAAATGTTGCATGATGAAGTTTCGTTTTTCAAATAAATACAACATTTTCAATTGTCTGGGCTTGTCCAACTAGATTGGACACTGTTTGACTAAAATATAAAGCAGAAAATTACAAAAAGATAGTATTCGAAAGTGATATGAAAATGGAGTTCGACATAACTTTCCATTTTTCTATTAAACCAGAGCGAATTCAAGAAAATTGAAAGTGTATTTGAGCTTATCTATCAACGACCTTTCCAAATCTGTTATTATTTTTTATAAACGCTATTTTGAAAAAAAGTTAGCTCGCGTTTGACATTTTTGTACAGGAATCCCTATGTCGCATCTTATAAATAACACAGTGTATAAAACATGAAAGTGTAAATATACAAACAAACAACTCTTTAACTTGGCCATTTCAAATTTGACATTTTGATACAATGTATGCGATTTGTTGTGAATGCTTTTATTTCCCTCTCGGAGTCTCAAGGCTGTTTGCTATTTTTCATTCGAATTTGAAGCAGAATATGTAATATATTCCCATTTCAAGATAATCAGTCTCTTTTTAATACGCCAAAGCAAAACGATATGATTATAACTCGTCTCCTATCCGATATTAAATAAAATAAATTGAATAAATATACGAGAGAATCTATTCCATTCAGAGTATTTATTAAATAGATTTATATATAAATATATATTTTTTATAAGTGTTGAAACGAGTGTCAAACGAACAGCACGGTACATTTTTAATTGTTGCATTACGCAATTTAAAGGCTTGTGGAACACAGAAGATCAAAGGATTCCCAGCTGCAGCATCAATACAGGAGGCAGATTCATTACCCTGCAGTCTCTATTGCTTTGACATATATTTAATTAAGTGGAATATAAATGGCTACATGCCTGTGAAAAAAAGAAGGATCAAGGGGTAGTTGCAGGTCTGTATCGGCTCACTAAACATATATTTGGATAGCGATTAAGGTTATACTTTTAGAACCGGTTCTGTGAAATACAAAGAATGAGAGAAAATGTAGATCCAACAGATGTTTTCAATTGCAAATTAATCATCAAAGAACAGAGTGGGATGTTTACTTCATAAACAAAATACACGTTTTCTCTCCCAGGCGTTTAAATATAGCATAAGTGCAAATTAAAAATGAAAGAACGACAAATATCATTTTTCTTTTAATCAGATTTCATACGTAATAATAATAACAATAACAACAAAGGAAAGTTCATTCAAATTATGTTTTTCGCTCCGATTTGTTTTATATACATGAAACGACAGAAAGTGATTGACATTTTTCATATAATCTACGCCATAACACCCGACTGACGTTTATGTTGCAGCAAAGTTTACCAATGCATTTCGAATACATCCGCAGCAAAGCTTTTTACTGGAAATAACAGTAGCGGCCGTACATATTTCGATTCGATCAGGATAGTTATTATCAAAGTAATAATTCGTCTAAATTACTGAATTCTAACTGGAACAGACCCATGGCGGCAGTTAATTACTAAATATTTGTATAGGTATTGGACGACAACAATCAATCCAATAATACCTGATCAATTCCACCTGTGTTTACTTAACTGCATAAATATTAATACAGCAATTAACAAATTAAGACATAGGTATCCCGGTTATACAACCAGTTACTGTCACACATTCAATTTTGTGACAAACGGATTAAACAGCTTCTTAATTAATATTGAATTTGTATTCTTACCTTCGTTTTTTGGAGCCGGAGGTTTCCTAGTAGCCCAATTTGTTCGAATACTTCTGCTGCCGAGCCATTGACCATTCATAGCAGCTATTGCGCTTTCAGCTTCCTGCAACAAAAAGTAAATAATTGATATACTTTGGCTTAGATAGATAGATAGATAGATTTTATGATTTGGTTTTTTGCCTATTCCACTGCGACCTTTTCATTCTCCAGCCTGACTTTTCAAAAAAAGTCATTTCCACCTGCTTTAGCCCTACTATATCGGCTATATCGGCCTTTTAGCGTCTTTGACCCGTCTGTATACCAAAAAACATCCGCATGTATGGGTACACCTTTTTTCCAGTCTTCCCTTTGGCTTAGCTTAGGTGTTCATTATTTGATCTCATTAGCTTGTAAAAATGCCAATAATTAGACAAAATCAGTAAATAATGTGGATTGTTTTAAATCGGTAAATAATGTGGATTGTTTTCTATTCTGTCAGTTGTTGATGTGTTGACAGTTTATACTGAAAAAGTAAAAATTGTCAAACACTCTTTCCTTGTCGACATAACAATGAAATATTTAACTGAGACTCACCGAATTGAGATTTTAATGATGATCGGGTACGGGGATAACTCCAGAAGTCAAGTTGAAGTGGCAAACTTATTTAATCACAGGTATCCCGAATTGCCTAATATTTCACAGAGTACTGTGTCTAAAATTCATGCACATTTCAGAGAACTTGGACATGTCAAACCATTGAAAAAAAAACCACACTTCGTTGAAAATGTGAAAGTGGATATTTTGTTAAGTGTCGAATAGAATCCAACTTCAAGTACACGACAAATTGCCCGTGAAAATAATGTTAGTCATACAACTGTTCTAAGATGTCTTCATAAAGAAAAACTTCATCCCTACAAATTAACTTTTGAGCAAGAGTTAACAGAAGACGATCCAGATCGTAGAATGGATTTCTGCGAAAGATTGATGAATAAGCTGAACAGAAATGAGATAGCTCTTGGTACAATTCTTTTTTCTGACGAATCAACATTCACATTGAATGGAGAGGTAAACCGACAGAACTGTAGATATTGGTCTGCAGAGAATCCTAATTGGATGCGTGAGACACATACTCAGTACCCTCAAAAGGTGAACGTTTGGGCCGGTATCATAGGCGACTATATTATTGGTCCTATATTTATAGATGGAAATTTAACAGCTGAAAAATATTTAAATATGCTCAGAAATGAAGTTATTCCTGCGTTGGCAAACTTATATCCCAACGCAATAGATCCTAGCTTACCGAATGAAAATGTTTGGTTCCAGCAAGACGGTGCAACACCCCATTATGCTTTAATGGTAAGAACTTATTTAGATGAAATCTTCCCCAATACATGGATTGGACGAAGAGGTACTATTGAGTGGCCAGCTATATCGCCAGACCTTACGCAGTTAGATTTTTTTCTGTGGGGTTATCTCAAGAACAAAGTATATGCAACACAACCAACTGGCATTGTAGACCTCAAAGACAGGATAACTACAGAAATACGGAATATTTCATCTCAAACTTTAAACAAAGTTAAGGAGGAGTTCTATGGGAGACTGTGCTATTGCCAACAACTAGGTGGAGAGCATTTTGAGCATTTATTTCAATGTATTAAAATCAAATACATCAGGTATTTTTTTATGTGTGCTTAATAACTGTAAAAATAAAAATTTCACCCTGTATAATTCATAGTTGACCATACATTATTTAGTTTGTTGGACTCGGTTCATTAAAAGGATTTCAACAATATGCAAATATACAGGGTGTTTCATTAAAATAAAAACCAACACCGACTATGGCATACTTACCCTGTACATTTACATTTATGTTTACATAACGCATAACTCAATTCAAAAGTTGACCTGTCTCGGCATTTTTTATAATTTTCTAAAATAATGACATAAAGAATTTTATTCCATAAGTGGTTTCCACACTGTATAATACGTTACAATATACAATTCTGTTCTTATCTCTACCTTCCTTAATGGAAATTCTTTCTCGTGATCCATTAAACACTTTTCTAAATACCGTTTAAAGCATATTAATTAAGCTCTAATGAGAATTATAAGTAATTACGAGCAAATTTAAAGATTTAATATGAAAATCTGTGAGCAAAAGCCCTACAAAAGAAGAGTCTATGATACGAATCCTCATTTTCACAGTGGCGCATTTTTAATTCGGTGTGAAATGTTATAAACGAAAAAAAATATCTGATATTTTCTTCGGGGCATCAACTAATTAGATTTATTAAATTTTTTTTCCAACTCAAGAAGCTAGAAGATGTGAAAGTAGAGATGATATGATGACTGCTACGTATGTAATTACAAATAACACAAGGTTTTAATTCCAAAATTCCATAAAAGGGGGAATTGAGACGTGACAGTGCCGTAGGCAAGCTAAGTTTATAATTATCGAGGTAAAAGGGTCCCAAATGGATTATTTAAACTGTTCAATCCTTTTTCCAATTATGCCTGTTTAAACTTTAATCTAGATGGTCACCCTATGAAAAAATCTGACCACCAGAAATATTTAACACATTTGTGGTTATCTCCTGAAAGATTGATTTTATGAACTGCAGGTTAATTCTTCAGTAGAGTGCTGCAGAGGAATTGACAAAAAAAGTCGTCAAACACGAATGAGAGGTTCAAGAGATTACCCATTTTGAAAATGAGTTTTTAGTGAATATAGAGGAAGCTTGGAGTGATATAAAATTTAATTAAACGCTTAGATACTTGGAAGGTATTTAAATGTCCGACAAAACAATAATAAGTTTACTTTATTTGATGCCAAGATATTGTAGTGAAACAGCAAACAGAATTAGTGGGACTAGTGTTGCATTCAAAACGAATCGATTACGATCTAGTGAATTGAAATTATAGTAACTACAAAACTACATTGTTCGGTGAATGTGAATATCAGTTAGTGTTCTTAACGAAGCAGAAATTAAATTCTAAATTTCTGCTGGACAATGTGTATTTTTCAACTATTAAACTTGTCCATAAATAAATAGGGAACGAACCGAATTATCTTTTGTTTTTTTCCCTTTATTCTCATAAAATCTTAACGTCGAACGGAAGCAGGCGATAAAAGAGTAGCAGATTTATAAATAAAACTTTTTTTTCCTCTCTTTTCTAGAGCGCGATTTTTGTATCAACCTCAGTTTTGTTTGCAAAGGAAAAACTGAAAATTGTGTCAACAAACTTTGAATGTGGGTCTGACGTACCGAAACGATGAAGGAAAATAATCGATTCGGGACCTTATACTACAGATTCTACCTACCAACCACATTATAATTAATCAACGAGAACTCAGTCGTAATTTGCCTCATCATTTAACCTAAGGGTTTGTTTTTAGTGACGGTTACGGCACCGTCGCTACAGCAAAACGAAGTTAACCTCGTATTGCTGTAAAATTTTAATTTTTTTCGCCTCTTTATCGAAAATTTAATATGCACAGATAAAATTTAGATCAATATAAAGCACACTTTTCTCATATTTCGTATGCAAATGTGACTGCACTCATTTTATACGTGTTTCTTTCAGGCACTATCAAAACGAATATCATTTCATTATGACAAATGGCTTTGATATGGAAGATGAAATGTCTTGTTTTTCATCTAAACTCCACATCTTGTCTGTTGGATATTTTTCGCGTATTACTAATATAACAAACAACAAAAAATTCAATTTGAACATTCACTTTGATACGTTCTAGCTCCATAATAAAAACAGTTTAAAGATATGAAAGATCTCCCACTGATACTGCATCTACAGATGCAATTTTTTTTCGGAATGCATATTTGAAAATATAAAAAATAATCTCACTAGAAGAAGCATCCATAATCACATATTTACTATAAAACAGATAATAGAAAAAGCGGTACAAGAAAAAAAGAAACCGTACCCATTATATTTTATATATACAGGGATATCCGAATAAAAAGAGTAAGAATTTTCAAAAAATTCTAGAATCTTTATTGAATATTTTCCCGCAGTTTACCTTTAGTCTCTGAAGAAGATAACCTAGCTATCGAAACGGGCTTAAGATGGTGGAAAGTGTCAGTATCAACTTCATTGTTTATTTTATATCTATAATTTGCTTGTTCAATTGTGTTTGTATTGGACGTTGTGGTTAACAAAAATAAAATTTTATCAAAGTAATTTGTGAAAATAGCATAAACGGCTTATTAGCTACCGGTTTCAATCCGGTTTAACAAAATGACGATCAACTGTTGATACGGTTTGTACACGCATACATGAACAAGCTCATGAATATAAAATGGGCATTTGGAGATATTGTTTATTGGTTTTTGCAGCCTATCCAGTACCTACTCAACGTATTAAAGAAATAGAATAAGAATTTTATGTGGCTAGCAAAGATAAAAATAGAGGATTAATGGAAGTAGGTACATAAAAAGTAATTTAACTTAATTAAAACCATTCAGTCTAAATAAATTTTCGGTATATCTTTTCAGTTGAATTACAGATTGCGAAAAAGTTGAATCGGGCATACGATTTACACAAGTACAACTACTTGAAAGAGAGAGAAGAATAATTGTGGAAAGTTGGCAATGGGCGTATTTAGTTCCGGAGGCTGGAAGAATGTTCATCCCCCCCCAACAAAGCATAACACGCCTGCCACACGTGAAGCATTCGCGCAACTGATTCGATGGTGTGGGTGCGATAGTTAGTAGATCGAATGAAACAGAAGAT